>JAGFPH010000024.1:1216699-1236547 GCA_018207615.1 Philaenus spumarius
TAATGCAACTTTTCATGAACAATTTGAATATCATAACATGGAACAATTGATTATGTTTTATACTTTTAATAAATTAAATAATTGAAAAAAAATCAAAATAAATTCTGAAAACATAAGACTTGGTTTGAAATTTGTTGAATAAATTTTGGTTATTATATTCAAAACATTCAATTATGTGAATTTATACTGTATTACTTATGCAACTTTTCATGAACAGTTTGAATATCATAACATGGAACAATTAATTATGTTTTATACTTTTAATAAAAAAAAAAAAAAAATCAAAATAAAATCTGAAAACAAGACTTTTTTTGAAATTGGTTGAATAAATTTTGGTTATTATATTCAAAACGTCCAATTACTTCAATTATGTGAATATATACTGTATCGCTTATGCAACTTTTCATGAACAATTTGAATATCATAACATGGAACAAATAACTATGTTTTATACTTTTAAACATTTTCCTTTCCTTGCAATAGTCATTTTCTTTCCAACATAAAATGAAAGACAAATTTTCCAGTTAGTAAAAGAATTTACTACAAAAAAATCCAAATAAAATCTGAAAACATGGTAACAGATTTTTGTTTATATTTGTTGAATAAATTTCGGTTATTATATTCAAAACATCCATTCCAATATACATTAATTCAAACCTAATTTTATTTAAGAATATACCGGCACTGCAAAATTTGTTTAGACAGTTTAGAATCAAACCATTTAACTTCAGTAAAAAAATAAGTTATACAAAAGGTCAAACATGTATATTTATAAATTCACCAATAGTATCTTAAAGATCCCGTACTGATAAATATTTTGCAGACTGTCTTTCATTTTAACTAAAATTTCCAAGAGCAAAAACATTGTGCACGGCATAGTGAAAAGTTATGAAAGAATAGTTCTTGAAAAAATAAATAAATATTTTAAAAACAAAATAATAAATACGAAACTACTTAATTGAACAAAAGGTCAAATCTGAGAACTCCGAACGGAGCCAGTTTTTACCAAACCTATGCTACACTACAACCACAGTAGTTTCCTCTTTTTTGTTTAAATACAAAATTATGACCAGAATCAACGATATTAAGTTACCCCTTCGTCGTTTTAAATGCACAGTTTCATGTTTTATTACACTATATTTCTTCCGAGAAATAAAGAAAGAAAAAAAAAAAACAAAACAGTATAATCACAAGTACATTTTCTTTTTTCTCTCACTCAAAAATGTCACATGTAACGAAACGCGATATCAGAAGTAGATCAAAATAATTAGGCCCACTTTGTAATGCGAAAACATACATTGATCATTCAAAACCAACCAATAACACTTTACATTTATTATATTGACATTTATTGTCCCGAATAGTACACAGCTTTTCCTAAACAAAGATCCTTTTCCATCTCCTCCCATTCTAAAACAAAACGTAAGATTTAAACATTAGTATGGTGCAGTTTAATACTAGAGCTATTCAAAAATATACAATTGGGCTTATTGCTGGCAGACTTCTACCCGGTTTTATCTAACCTGTAAAAAAACTAAAGTTACTTTAGTTCAACATATCAAACTGAGACTGAAATAAAGAATGAATTGTTGTGAACGTATAAGTTAAGAAATTAATCATCCAAAATAATTTAATTACCTTTTGAGCCACATAAATTTAAATTTGGGTTATGTATGTCTTACAATTGGGCAGACACTATTACAATAAAAAGTAAAATAAATACTTTAATACCTCAGTTTATGTGCATTAAATTTAACACGTTTTTTGTCAATTGAGCATTTGTTTAAAATTTAACCGATAGGATGCTGGAAATTACAGAGTTCCCCTTCTATTGTGTTTTATCTATTTACGCCCACGCCAGACCTTTAACTTTGTGTGTCCTGAGCAAGAATGTTACAAAAATTACATGTGTTTGTAGAAAGAGAACGGATACAGTAGACCCAGAAGTAGAGAGACATGATACAGTAAGCCACGGTTTAAAACACAGTTTTCACCAAATGAAGCCATTCTCCAAGAATCAAAGAAAGAAAAAAGTTT
This sequence comes from Philaenus spumarius, assembly GCA_018207615.1. NCBI lineage: Eukaryota > Metazoa > Arthropoda > Insecta > Hemiptera > Aphrophoridae > Philaenus > Philaenus spumarius. Next base: position 1,218,737 of record JAGFPH010000024.1, read on the forward strand.
CTAAACTACCAACAGTGGTAAACATTTTCAGACATGTACGAAAAACAGAAGACTTATTTGCAAACTTATTGTTCCTAAAACAAAACAAAACAAATTTACAGTATTGTACATAAAACTAAGCGTTGTTATAATACAGTGCTATATTCACTATAGTTACTTGTCACATAGTGTATTTTATATTTAGATGTATTTGAGCCTACAAAATGTAATTTAATGTAACTACTGCATGTCTTGATAGAATAAAACTAGAACACAGGATCTCACAACTAATGCATAAACTCTACAATAATAAAACTATAACTAACCTATCAGGAATCGAGATGACCCCTAGTAAGCAACAAACCCCAATAACGATGGGTTAAAACAACGAACTCCACCATTATCTAACGTTGTAAATCTTTGTCTGGTGAGAATAATCTTGGTAAAATGTTATATAATGCAACGGATAAAATTCAAGAAGACTACAAATCCGGGACTTATTGTATAAACTATGAAGTGAGTCCGAAAAAATATATAGGTAAAATTAAAAGAAGCACGAAGACACGAGCTAAAATAGACCTGATAAATCTGCTATGGCTAAGTATTGTTTAGAAGAAAATCACCATTTTAAAACAGGAAACTATACATTGATGAAATATTTAACAATACTAAACACAATAGATGCTTGGTATATTAACATGTACCATAACATCATTGTAAATAATGAATTAGGTATAAAATTTTTTATTAACGTAAAAAAGTATTGTTAGAAATTAATATTAGTTTTAGTAATTTTGTTTAAGTCAATTTTAGGCTGGTCAGAATAATGATAGGCAGTTGTTAACGCCTTACTTTTTGTAAGGTTGGTCAAACCACATGCCTTTTAGTTTTGTATACGGGGCATGATAGAATGTTAGGTTAGTTTATTTAAGATACTGATTAGTGTAAGCTTGTGCATCATTGAAGACTGCGAAATCGTAGTTGACGTTAACAAAATAAACATATTAGTTATGAGATTCTGTGTTCAAGTTTTATTGTATCAAGTTATTATTATATAAATTATATCTGCTAGGATAAATACGATCAGTTCGAGTACAATTTTCTGCCAATCCTAGCTTAATCCTTTTATATGAGGGTTAAGTTGTAGGGGTATCAGGTTATCTTCTCACAAGTCAAGCTAAATATTTATTTACTGTATGCCTAAATTTACTTTCTTTTTAAATGTACAATATTTTGGTTTTACCTAACTTTTGTCCTTATTCTCCATTTCGACGCATATTCCACAGTACAAATTAATTGCGTAACCTGAGACATTGATGCTTAGGGAAGACCGGCTATGGTCAAAGTATTATTTTTAAGTAACAAAATAATAGACAAAAATTTCCTCCTATTTTACAGAGCAAATTAAAAGAGAATCAGTCATGAAGAAAACACGTACATAACTCAGTGTATAATGCATTCTGGTAGCTAAAAAAGCTTAAAAGATAACTGCCAACATAAAAAATGGAAATTTCGGGAGAATTAAAATTTGTTTCTACTTTTTTATTGTAAAACCACAATAAATAATAATTTCTTTATGTTTTGCTAAGCAAGATACAATAAAGTTAAAATTGTTAAACTTATAAAAATAACATTTTAAATATGCTGAACCGCTATGAAACATGACACAAACAGACACTATGGACAAGTGTCTTTATTAAAATACGTAACAACTGCTGAACGAAATTGTTAATTTTCAATATTATTCTAGTGAATTCATTAAAGAAGTGATATTTTTCAGCAAGAATACCGTAGCCTTGTTGTTATTTAAAATCAAGTGTCTTGTTTGAGGCCACAAATTTCACTAAATCTTCCTTTAGTTTGGAGGTTTTTATACTATAGTAGAAACAATCACTTCCACACTGACTTAAAATATTCTATCCCTACACAACCTGCTCATGTCTGTAATAACTTTAATAAATATGTGTTACAATATGGTTATAAATGAACTCTAATCCAAAAATCTTGTCATAAATTCCTTAAACAAAAATTTTGTGATATTAAAAAAAAAATTGTTTTTAATTATTATTAAAAAAAATGACTTAATTAATCTAAATCTAGTAATAGTAAAAAATATAAATTGTACCACCTAAACTGAAAGTTGTTTAAAAACAATATGCACGAAAAATTTAGGTCTTAAAAATTGACTGTAATTACATCAACATTCATGAAAATTTAGTAAAAACTGTGAGCAACTTTATCACTTTTATAGGAAGAATCAGTTTCTCTTCAGCCTAACACTTTAAAGCAAATCGTGCAAACATAATATATTTGTAATGAATAGTTTGGGAAAGCGGTTAAATATCATAATACATGTACGCACAAAAGAAGCAACCTATATAGTAGTTTAAACTTACCATGATGGATGTATTGTATTAGCCTATCTAGTTGGTTTATGGAAGAAGAGTCACTGTACGATGAGACTGGAGAGGAGTTTGGACTGGAAACAACATGCGAGGGACAGTTCTTGTTCACATTGCACGATAAATAATCATCACACTGTAATAACTGCTGATTCACTTCAAACCCAAAAGTTAGTCCTGCTGCAGGATGCGGATGTGATGATTCGTTTAAGAGTATCACCGGGGGCCTTCTACTAACACTACTACTAGCTTCTAAAGGAGTTTTCGCGTTACTATTATTATCAGACATAACCTCTGCATTGTTTTTAGATAAATCTTCAGAGTTATTTAACGATATTTCATCGGTTTTAATATTATCGGGCACTGGTAAATTCGAAGACACATTTTTCAACACAATAGTTTCTTCAACAGTCACACTATTTTCCCTTGGAAATAAATTACGATTACGTTTAACGGTAAATTCCACGAATAAGTCTGAATTGACGGATTTTTTTTCTAAAGGAGGATACTCTTCCTTTACGAAAGGAGGAAAAACAATATCAAAATCTGTATCAGTCATCGCATCTTTTTTCGCAGACGCGCTAGGCGGAGAAGGAACAATAAAAGTGACAGTGTGGATCGGTTCCGGGGACGGGGCATTCTCTTCGTCTCCTGCTCCTGAAGATGCGGTCGATGATGGCACAGTAGACGCTGGAGACATTTTAATTCCTAAATGACGGCGAGAAATATTACCGTGGCTGATCGCACGAGGAGGGGAAGTTACGGAACGTGTAATATCCGCATAGGATGCTTGTGGTGTCGATCCTCCTGATCCAGCTAAAGACGTATTAACTCTATTTCTCGAAGCAGAAGAAGATACGGGTAAGGAGTGTACGCTATCCAAGTCGGAACTATCGGACTTTTCCGAAGGAGGAACAGATGATGCGGATTTACGTCGAGGATGAGTATCGCTACAAGAATTTCCATTGCGATGATATCTGTAGAGCAAACCGCTAGAAGCTTCTCTATCCATTGCACGGTCGTGCGGTAAGAAACCTCTCCCTCCGTAATATCCGGATACTCCTTTAGATGACCCTGATCGTCCGCTGAAACCAGCACGCCGCTTTTTCTTTCTTTGCTTTTTGGTTACAACATGAAATTCGGAATCCTGTACAGATAAATTTTGTATGCATTTATTAACAATAATACAAAAAGATTATAATATAGAATAAATAATTAATATTTGTATTCACCATACCAACTATTGTTGATATAGAGTATAATTTGTATTAAAACTTTTTAAATTTGTTTTGGTTAGTGTGTCATGAATTCAGTGTATGATTACATGTCTTAAGTATTTTCATAACTAATTATGAAGGATAATGAACCTGAACCATCACTTGATAATTGTTAATTAGTGGATGGGCTGTCATGACATTCGAGGCGATAAAAATTACTATTGGATGGTAAGTTTTTATATGAATTAAACTTAATTACAGAGATATTAGCCCCTTTTCTGAGAAAAAAAACTTTCACCGGGACCATTGAATCTCCAAATTTGTTTTATACTTCATTGTTATATACACAAAATATAATCCTCCTTACACTTCCAATTCAAAATAATGTGTAATTTAATTTAAACAATTTACTATTCAATAAAGCTAGGAATGCTGGAGACAGTAAATTTTTTGATGAGTTGATCAACCGGAATGGCCATTATCAGCTGAAGATGGTGAACACTAGAAGTCAGTTTTTTGATTACTTGGTCCAATACTCAAATGATTATTAAGTACAGTAAGACCTAGATAATCCGGCATCATCGGCGCCGAGCGTGCCGGATTAACGAGGTCTTCCTATAAAATGGTTTAAACAGGGAATAAATAAACGCACATGTACTATACATACATATTAGAGATAGGTCGATTCTCTATTATAAAAGTCGATTCCACCGAATCTCGGAATTGGAATCGGCATCGAGTCGATTCCGAGCCCGGCCACCACCAATCTCTGCAAATACGTTCGGTACGCTGATTGCCGCGGCCCCGGTTTATATTTCCTCGTTATATTAGTCGTTACATACAATTTCATTCCAATACGAAGTATTCGGAGAATCTACACTGCACCAAAGTAATAGAGTAGCCGTACCGTTACTCCTAGCCGTTAGTACCGATTACTTTGTGTGTTTGCAAACTAGGGATGGGTCGAAACCGATACCTGTTAACAAAAAAACGGAATGTTCATGGAAGAAATTAACGCCCGAAAACAATTAGCAGTAATTTCATGAAATATTGGCGTTAAAACGTAATTTAATATACCACAGTGAGTTTTCACAAAAGATGACGAAACCCGAATACAATTAGGCAAAATGTATGAAATATCAGTTAAAAAACATAATTTAAGTACCACAGTGAATGTCCGCAAAAAAAAAAATCGATGCCCGAATACAATTTGTGCCAAATTTATGCCATTGGTAAAATATTATTTAAAATAAAATTACGAATGTCCGCAAACGAATGCGACGTCCGAATATTATTATATTAGCGTTAATTTTATAAAACGCCAGCATTAAATCGCAATTATACAACAGCGTATGTCCGTGAATAAACCTACTCCCGAGAACAATGGAATGTTCCGTATAAGAAATTGTTACCCAAATACAATTAACCTAGTCCAATTTAATAAAAACAATGCGATAAATACAATAACGTTAAAACATAATTTAAGTACCACAGTGAACGCCCGCAAAAAATCGATGCCCGAATACAATTTGTGCCAATTTTATGAACATGAACTACCATGGATGAAATATTATTTAAAATAAAATGACGAATGTCGTCAAAAAACACAATGCCGCATATTATTAGCGCTAATTTTAGAAAACGCCGGCGTAAACCTTAATTTAAATTACAACGGCTAAAATCCGCGAAATGTAATTTAGATGACATTTGTAAAATTCGGAAAAAGTGGAAATTAAATGTAGCTATTTTCGAGAATGACAAGTAAAACAAAGGCATTCCGTCGGGACTCCTACAAAAATCTTAAGTCACGGGTAACGTACGTCCCAAAAATGTCCAAAATGTTTTACCCGACCTAAAACAAATAGAGTTATTACTTTAAACTTTCGTTACCGATCTATAAAATGTGTTAGTTTTCGTCACAGTAGACTCCCTAATTCTATAAATAGACACGATAACAAACGAATCCATAAGTGGTTGACCTTGAGCCTACCTGACTTGACTTCTTGTGTACAAATAACTGCCTACGCATCAACAAAAATAAAATAAGAAGCGTTTACTTAACAAAGGAAACAATTGTCTAAACATTTTACTGAGGAAAATGTCTACATACGTCAAATTAAGAATGTTTTAATTTTCCCTACTGATATTTATTTTATATGGGTTTTCTGTTCTTAAGTTATTCTTAAAAAGTTAAACCTCTACTCTTTAATAGTACATTACGTTACAAGCCCGGTAAATAGGGTTTTTCCATGCGAGCATGATAGTTCACGGGTGAGGCGCAGCTGAGTGCGGGATTTTCATATGAAAGCACGGAAAACTTACCAGACGAGTTACGTACGATATTTATACTACACCGAAAAAGCAATATATTTTTATCAAAACATTTTTTTATAAAAAAAAAACAATTAAACTTGTTTTATTTTTCTGTTATATTTCCATTGACAAAATCAATCAGCTGTTTACATAAAACTGATGTTTATTCTTATTTGCAAAATAAGCTGGAGAACGGTAAAATCAGCTGTTTACTTAAAACTGATACGTTTATTCTTATTTGTAAAATCAGTTGGAGAACGGTAAATTTACTGATCCCTACACAGCTAATTTTACAGTATTGTGCATGGAAAATAAGGACTTGCATGTCTGTGTTTTCTACGTCTATGTGCACAGGTATAGAAAACAGATTTTTCGGTGCAGTATAATGAAAAAAAGAATGTATACATTCAATAACAATATTAACAAATAACATTAAAGTAAAAAAACCATGCAGTTAAAATCAAATAACAATGTTTACTTCCCTTTACAATTATGGTAATTGGAATCGATGGAATTGGAATCGGGAATCGATTTCTTGGAATCGGTATCGGAATCGATAAATTTGAGAATCGACCCATCCCTAATACATATTTATATTATTGGATTGTTAAAGAGTTGTTACAACACACAAACAAAAACATTGAAACAAACAAAAACGTAAATTACACGTTGAAACTACATAACAATATCTGAGTAGAGAGATTGCCGCTAACTGATGGGCCTCAGGTAGGGACGGCTCCATCCCCATTTGTTGTTGGCTTCCGTTAGTCAGTGCATGGTAGGAGGTTTGCTATTTTTACTCCAGCCTGTCACAAATTCATCGAACCCATTTCCTTTTCACTTCCAAACCGTGCAAAACAGTTTTAAATCGAACAACTATTTACATGAAATTCAATGTATCTTTTCCAAAGACTTTAAGTTGTTCAAATAATCTTCATTAAGTGGAATACGTTCAACAAAATACTGTCAGCAACCCCCCCCCCCAGTGTCCCTTTAACCAGGAACATTTTTAACCCTCCCAGTGGTAGACTGCCCAAAGTGACGTTCTCTCAGGCGTAAGATGCAGCTATTTCGACAATTAGCGAGAATTTGCATACATTAGCATTTTCGATTAATTAATTCACTTAGAATTATCCAATCGTAATAAAACCGGCACCGTTGGAAAGAAAATGAATTAAACTTTAACTTTTGTATTTAAAACTTTTTCGTAAAACGTATTTTTACATACGTAATCATCGTTTCAAAATTGTAGAATGTCAAACAGCTGTTTTCCATGCGACATCGCGATGTTAAAAACGTAAAACTTCATCATTTTCAACCGTCTGCAACTCCTCACAGTTGTCAATTGTCACAAAGATCATCACAGCATTGGATTCATTAGACTTTTATCTTTCAAGTGGTATTTTTAAATCATCTGTGACTACAATCGGTTATGACATACAGAATTTAGAATAAATGCTTGTCCATTGGTCAAGATTGGGCCAATAAGGAAGCATTTTTTAAATCGATTTATTCCTAAGATGTGTAATATACCGTTTTAAAGATAACATTCCAAAGTTTTAGTCAATGTGCAGTTCAAATAATTTTGTCATATTAGGTTGGTACAAACTCAAGAATCACGCGATTTTAGGAGTTTACAGTCGCTTTTTTCCAAGCCGGTTACCTAACAATTATTACACAAGTATTTTTTCTCTTGATATTTTACTGAATTGAAAGTGTTTATAGTTTATAAAACTGTGTTATATTGTGTTACAGTTATAAATAAATAAGTGCAGAATGCGTTGTTGTGTTTTTTAGTGAAATTATGTTTATAGTGTTGAAAATAGTGTGTTCTAAATAGTGAGTTTTGTTTTATTTTTTGCAGATAGCCTAGGCTAAAATTTATTTAGCCTATAAACTATTGTATAAACTTTTTATAAATAATAAATAGGCCTACAGTATTGATAAAATGGCAGATAGGCCTAGAGTTATTGAAAGGTTATCAGAAATTGATCGGATATATAGTGGTTTTTAAACACAATACTAATATTTAGCAATGCGTTTTTTTTTATTTTAAGTGTATGATATTATTTCAGTTTTTAACTATTTTCTACAATTATTGTTTTATATGTTGAAAAAATTACAAAAATATTTCTTTAGCATTATACAACTTTGTTTATAGGATTTTTGGTAAAAATCATGGAAAGTTTATACATTTTTGTTCGTTCTGTTGTACTGATTAGAAAATGTAAGGTTATTCTTACAGTTCAATTCTATCATTTATTCTCTACAATTTGGTATGATAAAATTTCATTTTGGAGAAAAAAATATATAGCCTAGGCCTATTAGTTTTGAAAATAGGCATGTTTTATTATTGTTTTTTGTAGTTTGAACATAAAAATTGGTATTTTCAACTAAATAATTTTGAAATTGAAATATATTGTTACACATTTTTCTTTATAACTATTTTCTGCAACTGTTGTATATCTTGAAAAAAATTACAAAAATATTTCTCCAAAATTATACAACTGTTTATAGGATTTTTGGTAAAAATCGTGGAAAGTTTATACAGTTTTGTTCGTTCTGTTGTATCTGATTAGAAAATGTAAGGTTTTTTGTAATTTCCAATCTTACAGTTCAATTCTACCATTTATTCTCTACAATTTGGTATAATAAAATTCCATTTTGGAGGAAAAAATATATAGGAATATTCGTTTTGAAAATAGACCTATTTTTTAGCGTTTTTGTAGTTGGAACTTAAAAATTGCTATTTTCAACTAAAAATTTTTGAAATTGAAATATATTTTTACACATTTATATTTAGAACTAAATTACAAAACTTTTGTATATTTTGAATAAAATTAAAAAAAAATTTACTATTTTTTATTTAGGCATAAATTTGGGTTTTTCCCTTCCGTTTCTGAACATTTTTTGGTTTCTAAGCTAATAACTTTTACAATTTCAAAAGAAACTAATTTTTAGTGGCATATTTGAATTCTTTGAAGTTTCTTCTACAAAAAAGCTATGGAATACCTTTGGATTGGGGTTCATTTACTATTTTTGGCGAATTTTTAAAAATATGCTTGCAAAACACTAAAAACAGGCTTTTCAATTTTAGCTTTAACCATGCCACTTGGAGGGTTAAAAGACGACGAGAGCACATTGTTTTGAATCGGTTCCATTTTTAGGAGAATTGTTGATTGAAATGTTTGTTTTGGACAAGTTTATTGAACAGTAGATTTTTACACACTGTTTTTGACGGATGCCATTTTTCAAAATGATGGATGACGCCACATGTTGTTTACGAGTTAGCTACGACTTATTTACTTGTGTTGTAATGACAACTGTTTGATTTGCGTTGGTTGATATAGCAACGGTTTTGTTTATCATCTTAACAGCACATTATTTAAAAACTTGTTTTTATTTTCATGTATTGATTAAATAATATAAAAGTCTATTACTTCGATTTAAATACAATTAAACTGTGTAATGCTTATTAATTTTGATACATTATGATAATATTTAAGTAATTGTAGAATTTGCTCGAGAGTCAGCACTCATCTTGCGTGGTGGTTTTAATGGGTTTACTACTATAACTGCAATAATTTGTTTAAAATCTTAAAATATATAATACAAATGAAAGTAAAAATACAGATTCAACATATAAATAATTACTTGAAAAGCTTCAATAGAACCTTCGGCCCTTTTCCCTTTGTGTTTGCGGCCTTGTCCATTCTCATCCGAATAAATTTGATCTTCCCATGGAGCCAGATTATATGGTCCAACAAGCTGGTTATCATCCAATGTAGCTTGTTTCTTTGGTCGTATCCGTGCTCCTGTTCCGCTGTTACTCCGATCGCTTGGTCCTACTTCGGTTAAATCTTCTAGTTTAGTCTTAGAAATTTCTTCCAAACTAAAAACATTGGTCCAAAATTTATAGATTAATGGAAAGAGAACTATTTAATAATGTGCAATTTCTTTAAATGAGATCAAAACAAATTATGAATAGTCTAAAACTAGCAGAAAAAGTGCAGATTTTGTCTATATTGAAGGATATTTAAAAAAAACAATACTTGTCTTATATTTTGTCACAGTTGTAACATGGCCATGAATCAAAAGCATCATATTTCCTTAATTTTACTTCTCCGATGAACTCGTGGAGCAAATTTTAGGGTTTTTTAGATTAAAAGGAAAAATTAAACTATCATAGGAGTACTAGTTTGTCTGTCTTGTTATATTCTCTTGAACTGAAAAGATACCAAAATATTTGAAACTGATATACAGCATGCTCTCTTGTCATATATTCTAATGTCATCAATTAATTTCAGGAGGGTTTTTTCTCCATTATTTAGCCAAATACTCTGATACATATTTATTGAAACAGGCTTGTTATGGTCTAATACAACTCATTTAAATTATGGTTTTATTTTGTGGGAAAATTCTACCACCACGGGCACTTACAAAAAGTATTCTCTTTACAAAAAAAAGCTATAAATTAAAACTGAAACCAGGAGATACTTTCAGGGAAGCTTTTAAGTATTTAAATATTATAACATTTCCCAGCATATACATTTTAGAGGTAATATTAATACTATGCTGTAGCTTTAAGAGTCAATCGGCTTGTAACAGAGATTTTCATAACTACTACACAAGAAATAGGGACAATTTTAGTTATGATTCCTATAGACTGAGCATCTATAGAAGGCTCCCAGCTAAGGATGAAAATCCCCTATAATAAGACTTTTAGAGTCTTTGAAGCAAAAATCAGGTTTTAATAGTTTGTAATCAGGGTTGAAATATTTTCTGCTCCAGAGAGACGTGTACTCGGTGAATGAGTTTATGTTATAGTCATTATTATGAATGTTATTCTTTCATGTGTGTATTTTGTATTATTGTAATGTATTTGATTGTAATTTTTAACCTTAGTGAGTGGTATGAAGGTGTAATTATTATTATGAATATTGATTCTTAAATTCACTTTGAATGTATTCAATTGTTTTGTATGCAATTTTAAATTGTAAGTAGTGTGCAAGTATTAAATTATTACAAACATTTTTGTTTTTGGGACACATCCTATAAGACTTGTAAATTCGTCGAAAGCAAAAAGAATAATAAATACAAATGATCACAATAAAAAATGCTGTGCTGCCTCGAGTGGCTTTTTAGATGTAAAAGGAGCAAAGCCCTAACACTCTATGCCGTACTGAAACCGGGAATGTATAACCGCATGATAGAAAGCATTAATCACACCTGTTACATTTATGAAGTTTTCCAGTAGCATCTCTGCTGCGTCGTTTACTCTGACGAGGTTCATCTTCCTTAGCTCGTACTTTACAACCGCTCCGTGCTCCATTGCTCTGGCCAGTCCTGGGAGATTTATTCATCTTGGATACATCTACAGAATCTGATTCTATGTACTTCATCAGAGCATCGATATCAGACCCTCCCCGGTGGCCCTCAATGTTCTCAGATAACACAGTATTCTTATCATTTTTCATCTGCAATAATAACCATTGTTAAGTTAGAGTCAAAACTTTATTTAAAAGGTAACGCCATAAGTCCGCGAAAGAAAATGACATCGGAATACAAGTTGAAGTAATTTGTTGAGGTAAATTAAATTAAATGTTTCAACCTTGTCTTCCTCTCCATTCCCCAAAATCATAGGTGGAGATTTTTTATTTGTCTGTGAATGCTATTTTTAAAGTTATTGCAACAGTTATAGTTTCAAAAGGTTTTACGAAATTACTAAAAAACAACAACAAATTATTCAGTAGCATACATACAGAAAACCAGTTGTACTTCTAAAACAAAACAAAAAGATTATACAAATATATAAGTTTTACCTTCAGTCTACGTTTATTCTTGCGGTCATTATTGGCAGAATCCACTCTAGCAGTTCCTAGAGCATTTCCGTTTTCATCAAACGGTTTAACCTAAACAAAAAGTATATATAATTTAGCTTACATGCAAACACTATCACATCCAACATAATTTACAAAAAATTTTATCACCCACAAAAAATCAAATAAATCATCTATTTAATAGTTACTGATGTATTTGTTTCATTATTTTTAAAGCAATTTAAATTTGTATAGCAAAATAAATCCATGTAGACCTCACAAACTTAAGTATTTATAAATGATGTTGATAGCATAGACAATAAAAATTGCGGACGAGACAATCACAGATTTTACTTTATGGATTAAAAAGATTTTGACACACACACACACACTATCTAGATCTTCAGAGCTCAACTGTACCAGTTTGGTCTGTATACTATTTACAATCAATGTTTCAGACTAGATCAAACGAAGCTCTGGTTATTAAGAGCTGGCGGTTTCTTGTTTACTGAATCTGAGGGCATACAGTTGTCTTGTTTTGTATCTTAAAATTTCCTATTCAATGGGTTAGCTGCATGCAATGGTGCTGTGTTATTACATGCAAATAGTGTACAGACCTAATTAACACGGTTAAACTTAGAAAACCGAGACAACGTAAGTTCTACTTTTTTTTATTATACATCTGTAAATTATATTTTATATAAGATTTTGTACATTTTACACTCAAGTTCTGGAAATAACATATACAGATAGAAAACAGGATTAACAGAAATACCTTGTTTGGCTAGCTTTAATTTTCTTTGTTCTTTTTTTAATGAATATTTCTTATGTATTAATCATATACAGTAGAACCTCAACAGATTTACCCCCCTTAAGTACCAAATAAAAATATTTATTTTTCCCTACCTCTTCCCTCCCTTAAGTATACAATAAAAATATTTATTTTTCCGGATAAAAAACGAAACCAAACAGGTTTCCTAAGTTTTATATTAGAAGCTAGCATCCTTAGACAAAGAAATATACAATGGTGATGTTCAATCTGTCAAGTCAACGGTTTTGGTAGTTCACATTGTCCGCTCAATGTGGTTGTGTTCTAGCGTGTATGAACTGAGCTTTATAAATTGTCAACAAAGAGGAAATGAACTGGATGGCCTATAGAGAAGATTAGGCAGAACTGTCACAGCAAAATTTGGTGTTTCAATAAAATTGTTTAAAATTACTTCATGTAAAAAGAAATTTGTTATTAAAATCTTTTGATACAAGGGCGAGTCAAATACAAATAATACTTTCTTAGCCAGTTTCCTGCAAGCTCTACACATTTCCCTGGCATTTTAGAAGCTAGTAAATTCCTTCTTCAAAGAAACATTGAGGTCAAGCCGTGGCTGATTGTGCACGCAATCTCAATTTCTTGATTGTTCCTCAAGCGTTTCATTCAATAGCACAAACAAACAAAATAATCACTGGGTGGCAATCTGGGGTGTAATAAAGGTGTTGAAGATTTGCAATTTGACTACAATTAGATTTTCGGTTGAGCACAAACATTTCTAAAGAGGGGCGGTGTAAAAAAAGGGACCAAAGAAAATGCTTCCTACATGCACACACTTTACAAAAGGAACTAACAAAGAAAGATATTGCATATGAGTAAAATTTTAATCATGTTTAGCTGTCGGGATGCTTTCAAAAAATGTTTTTTTTTTTTAATAAAAACTTAAAGGGTGTATGTTCTATAATTTGTTTTGGAATAATTTATGAGTAAAAAATTATTAAAGCTCAAATACATATTTAACAACTGAAGCCTAGAAAATCTAATTAATCTAAGTGCCAAGGCCAATGCACATCTAAATGATGCCATTTCTACTCCTATTAGTATCTAAAATAAGAGAATAAGCCTATCAAAGTGCGAGTTTTCCTGCACAAATTATTAGCCCAAAATCCATAAAACACCCTCCTAAAAATATAATGCTTTGAAAAGTGGATTCAATAATGCAAGAATTCTGGACTTGAATCGTTCTGCTATTTTAAATTAATTTTTACTAACATTATTTTAAGAGTGAACAATTTAATTCATTAAAGATATGTTTGTAAAGTATTTATATCAAAATAAATTGTATTCATACAAAACAAAGGGTTTCTCATGTTCCCTAAAACAGTAAAACTATTACTTTTGGCACTTGGATCGTATAGATTTTCTTACGCTTCAACTGAATATACTTACTATTTTAATTTTTCACATTTCACGGACGTAAAATGAGTTTAGATAAATTTCCCTGTTATCTGAAATTAATTCCTCCAGCTTATTGGCCGTACAAAGTCTAAGCATTTGAACGATAGTGGTAAAACTTGGAAGAAAGTAGCACTTGTACCTATTGTGCATGCAATAGTAAATAACCCCATTGAATAACGGCCATTGTGCGAGTTGGTGAAACAAGTGCTTGTGATATTTTTATTTTGTGCATAATGATTTAATGTGATGTCCTAAAGCTGGATGATACAAATATTAGTATAAGCACCTTATAAATACAAAGCATATAAATTTGTAGCATTAAAGCAGGCTTTTGAGAAAAATAACCACAGCTCAAGAAATACTGTACAGATTTTAGTTTACATCAATGTTCTTTGCAACTGAATACAAAAAAAAACTGAATGTCCATTAAAAACATAAAATTGCATGAAATTGTGTGTGTATTTTTTAATTACTTGTGCAGATAAACATTATTAACACTTGGAAACCAAGTATTTGGTATTACATGGATTTGATTTTAAAATCTGTTGTCACATCTTCTGTGCACATCCTTTGCATTGGCAAAATGAACTTGGGAGACATTGTGATAGTACAATAATATATTAATAAATCATCATATTTCGATGGTGTCCAGGAAAAGGGCTTACTCAGCAAATTACACAGTTCACAGGAGACAGAAAAACCTTCTCATTTATTATTATTGACATATTATTGTTTATTTGGGCAGCTAAATACATTTTGTATAATATTTAATACGATTTAGAATCAAAATACTATTTGACGTTAAGTTATTTATTAAAAATCTTCAAAACTTGTCGGTTAGACCACTATTTTTACAAATTGACATAAAAGATACTTTTTAATCAAATATGTGTTAAACAATAGAGCCAATAATGTGTCTGAAATATTTAGTTTAACGAGTTTACTGTTTTTACAAATTGACATAAAAGATACTTTTTAATCAAACATGTGTTAAACAATAGAGCCAATAATGTTTCTGAAATATTTAGTTTAACGAGTTTACTGTAGATAGCAGTAGTTCATATACCTAGTAGGATCAAAAAGTAGTAAGACTGAATTAATTAAAATTTTTTTATTGAACAATTCGGTAAAAATCCTTAGTAGTCCTCGAAGTAGCACCCTTATGCTACACCACAACGCGTATAATGCGATTCCCAATGCGCGTACACCTCCTGGAACTCGCTTTCCGGGATCCGCTTCAGACACACCGGAACGACCCCTTGGGCGTCTTCTATGGAGCTGTATCGGTTTCCCTTGAGGTCCCGCTTGGGCCGAGGAAAGAAGAGAAATCCGACAGTGCCAGATCTGGACTGTGGGGGGGGGGGGGGAACTTGGTAACCTTGTGCTTGGTCAGAAACTCCCTCACCAGCAGCGCGTTGTCATGGTGAAGCTTCCAAGAATCGGCGATGTCTGGCCGCACGCGGAGGACGCGTTTACGCAACCTGTCAAGCACGTCCACATAAAATCTGGCATTCACCGTTTGTCCAGAAGGTACAAACTCCCTGTGAGCCACACCACTACGGTCAAAAAAGCAGATGAGCATGGATTTTGACCCTTGACTTGCTCATTCTGGCTTTCTTCAGACGCGGAGAGTTGTTGGTGTGCCACTGTTGAGTGGCTCATGGCAGCATCCCCGTAGGCATCCTTAATCATTCCGAGGGTCTCCATCGCGGTTTTTCCGAGTTTGACGCAGAATTTAATGGCGCAGCGCTGCTTGAGATTTTTCTCCATCTTGGATCGCAACAACTCTTCTTAACAGAAGTTCATGGAAATCGACGTGCTTTCTCTCCACTTGCCCTCAGGCGATTGGAAAAACTATCGGTCTCTTCAGAAGGCTCCCCACTACCACGCCCAGATGGTAAGCCCGCCCTCCACCGCACCGTTCGCGCTACAGAAATTCAGACTTACTACTTTTTGATCCAACCCTGTATAGTAGTTATGATATAAAATAATTAACATTATAAACACTGGATAGTACTGTTACAGATTTCTGAAAGCGATGGATTGTTTCTCCCTTAAGAACCGATGCTACTATGTATCAGTTACGCCCTTTTTGCACAATGATTTTACTCCAGATTGTCAGTTAAGCCATTATTTCGGAAAACATGAACTAAAATATAAAATTATATATAGGACTTAGCATTTAGGTACTTTCTCCAAGTCAACAAACTAAATTTATCTAGTAAGAAAATCATAACTTAAAAAAAATAATTCTGTTGCTTAGGCCCTTTTTGCTAGGCACCATCAAATAAAGCCCAGTAACTTTAGGTATAAATACAATCATTGCCACCATTGCTAGTTATTTGAGGTTTGGATAAACAATTTTTCACAGATATCTAGAATTTTATTGGTCAATCGCTATTATCTAAGGTTATTATACAAATTGTTAATCTTGAAATTGTCTGGAAAAAGTTCAATGTATTTTTTACAACCAGTAATTCAGCAAGTAACTTAATTTCAGAGCAAAGATTCACTATAACAGTGGATTACAGTATTAATAATTAACTTTATGGTTTTTCTTATCGTTTTTACTTTAAGCCAGTCTAATGAAGGCAGGGAGCAGCGTGCAGACGTATTATATTTGAGAAAAACCGTGGTGATTAATGACCTCAAATAACTTGCGATGCAAGCACAATATAGATTCGGATATTAAACATACCAAAATAAAGCTGAATAAAAAAATCCAGTTTACTGTTTATGATTGTTGAATCATGAAAAGTTGTCGGAAACGTTTGATTTCCCAAGTCATTTCGACAACCTTTCTAATAATACTGTGCCATTGTCTAAGCAAGTAAGCAAGCATTTAGACAGTCTGTTAAGTACAAAATCTACCCAGTAACACAGTATTAACCTTAATCTAAAAACATACTCACAAAATAATAATTACAATAAATGAAATAATTTACCTGAAAAACAAACATAGTCACATGAATGAATAATGTACAATAGTTTTTGTTCAAGACAGGTTTAGATCAAGACAGTTAGAAGACATGTTGGGTAGCACCCCCCCCCCCCCCCCCCCACAAAGTAGTCAATGATGTAAATCTAATGTAGCATTTCTTAAAAAGTCCAGTGTTTTTAGAAGTACACTACAATTATTAAAAGCGGGTTTTTGTTTTTTCAGAATATTTGTGCATTAAACAACTAACTGTTTGATTGTGAGTATTTTTAAGTATCAGAATGAAGAACAATCAAATAGCCTGTAGATTATCAGGAATTTCCTTTCGGTTAAGTGTTATTTTGTTTTTAATAGTGACTTTTTTTATATAAAATGTATTTCTTGAACTAAAGAGGTTTCTGTAGCCTATTCATAATCATACTGCACGAACATATTGTATTTATTTTTTAATAATAAACAAATAAAATGACTTGAAAATGATGTGTTGCGGTGGTTTGTACCAATTATTTTAATACGAGTGGAAAACTGAGGAAGTCTAAAATAATGGAATGCAAAATTAAAAAGGTTTATTAAAAAATAAAGATGTAAAAATTTTACTAAAACTATTTTTTTGACTTTGTTCTTACATGTAAGAAGCTAGAAGTCCTATATTTTTAATGAAAATATGATAATTGCTTCTTTCATAGTAAAAACTGTAAATACTCAAAGAAGTATAGGTTACTATTGATGACATGCGTTATTATACGGTTCAGTGACGATGGAGGGGAAATGTGTATGCAGCCCACCTAAGCAAGAGTTCAGTTAACATTTCGGAAAAGCAAATATTAGTTAAGCGAAAAGAAATTAACAAAAACAAAATTCATAAAATTTATGTTATTCAGCTACATTTATAAAATAATTGTCCACAAAGTATCGGAAT
>JAGFPH010000024.1:1240511-1258971 GCA_018207615.1 Philaenus spumarius
CTGGGGTAAAGTAGGCAAACTCCTCGGCTACCTGACCATCTCATGTAATTGGAAGGAGGAAGTTTTACAGTAAAAATGAAAAGTCCTCTACTAATGTCATGCCTGGGATAATATATTACTGTATTTATATATTCAAATTCATTTGTATTTACGAAATATAGAATTTCTTAATTATATAAGTACAATGCCAGCCATTCATAACTTCTACTTTAACTTCTATAAACTCTGAAACAACAAGTTAAAGCTCGGCTGAATTATATATTATATTTTTAATTGAATGGACTTAAATTCAACTTTTTTTTTACAAAAATAATTCATCTGTCATTTTACAGTAAAAGTGAATATTTTAATTTTCTTTAAAAATTAAAAGGACTTTTTAAGTTAATTACTTTTGCTAAAAACTAGTACGAGCATTATAAATTCAAACTGAACTAGTCATGAATCTGAGATAAAGGTGGCAACAAAAACAATGTTTATCCTTTATCACTAAGGAATATCTAATTTGGCGGAGGTGGAGCAGAGCCTAAACCAAAAAAGTTAGCGAGTGGAATCTAAGAATGGCAGAGGATTATACTTACATAATTATAAAAATCCTAAAACACTTAGCTAATCAGTTTAAATAATTTCAACTGTGGAAGTGAATCAAAATAAATTAAATTAGAACAAGGAATCACTACCACTTAATTCAATAACTAAGTTGCCATCCACTGTAACTCATAATCCATTGTTAGTAAGCAAACAAAACTCAATTAAACCTTTCATCCTATCTCTGTTCCAGTGTAACACCAACAACTAATTATTGAACCTATATTATAGCACAGGACACAGAAGATACTCTTGATCTTTGCCATAGTAATGTTTCACACATCGTTTTGTTTTTACTAGGAAAAAAGCTTATGTTGGACATGTTTTGTAAGAATTAAAAACATGCTAAATGCAAGTAGTCTTGTAATGTTAAGTATTATGGTTATGGTGGAAGATGATGTTATAAAAATAAAAGAGGTGAAATGCAAGAAGTTTTTAGGTCTAGTCAAACAAACAACATTCCTCTAGACAAATTCCTTTAGTATTTTCGTGTTGAACGACTAGTTGTTATATATGTTAATTTTTAAATTCACTTAAATTGTATTAAACTATTTTGTTTGAAAATTTAAATTGTAAGTAGTATGTTATAATAAATTAGTTCAAATTTTTGTTATACAAATGGAAAATTTGTTGACAGCGAAAAGAATAATACATATGTTTGTGTCTACAAGACTTAATACAAAACAAAAATTGAAATACAGTACAACCTGTTATATTCGGACTAATGTGGCGATCAGTCGATCCGGATATGGAAAAATCCTGATATAGCAAGGTCATTTATGAATAGTCAAAGGGCCCAAAACAATGAAAGCCATTATTGTTCAATACTATTTTTAGATGTTTCAAGCGGTTTGGACTTGTATTTACTGTACGTACTACAATGTAGCCTATTATTTAGGCTAAGAAATTGGCGTTCTGTACACAACCATAGACTATTGGTAATTAAAAGTAAACAATAAAAGAAAACAGTTTACATTGTTAAACACAATTTTAATTATTACAGTACAGTAATTAAATAATTACATATCTAAAGTACTGTAACTTATAAACACACTAGCTTTAAAAAAATTACCAGTAGGCCTACAGTTCGGCACAGTAAAATATAAATTAAGTTTTACATACAGTACCATAAAGGAACGCTAATGGCAACATCAGTTCTTGAAAAAAGTTGTGATTTTCGGGGACCTTGATTAAATGTTTCAAGGTCACAGCCCGCTAAGAATAGACTACGCACGGCATTATTCTAGCTGCAACTTTCACTTTTCCACCCCATCCGCAACACAACCAAAACACGAATATTTGTTTGGAGATGCGTCGGGTTATGGGAGGGTCCGGATGTGACAGGTCGTACTGTACTCAGCAGGCATGTCGCAAGAAGGTTGCAATGACTTGTAAGCAACATTTTGCACATGTCTTTACGATCTTAAATTTTCCCCCTTACCAATCATACTAAACTGACACAACCATTACAATTATAATAACTGTGGAAAATAAGTTTTAGTGGCGTATAAAAACCAATATAGGGTACATGAAAATATGTACAGTTGAACTTGGTTATAGCCTCAACGAAGTGACCGAACGAATGTTGAAGCTACGTCCGAGTGACATTATAAATATGTACCAACTGGAAATCATATTTTGTTTCCTTGATAGGGTCCCGATAATTCGAGCTAATTGGAGCTGAGGTCACCTACAATTATAAATTAGGTAACATTTTTAAGTGTGTAAAGTTTTAATGAGTAAAAAATTAGGTTAAACATTTAAATACTTGTTCTGTGTACAGTATTAACAAACTGTAGCATTACAGTAAATTTACTCACATATACACAATGCAAAAGCAACACTGGAACTGTGGGGGGGGGTCGGTCACAGGTTTATTTACACACAGCACACAACTGACACCGCATAGTGTGTGAATTGTTCCTTAGGAGGGGTGGGAGAGTTAGAAGTATTGCTGTAGTGGAACCCCCCTCCCCCTCTACCGACTTTGATGGGACCCGCCGGAGATTACATTTTACATTTTGAAAAAAATAAATAGTTTGCTTATTTCTCAGTTTGATTCTGAGGAGGGAGAAAATAGGTGGCCCAACATCAAAGGAAAGGGGAATTCTAACATTTTTGAGTTCTGAGAAAACTGAATTCAAAGTTTGCCATTGATGTTTTGTAGATTTATGACATTACAACAGAACGGTTAAAATATTTATTGACTCTAAAACAGGGGTTAATAATAACATAAAAGATAACAATTTGACAGGACCTAAAAAAAATAACACCATGTCAGAGTTGACGCATTAGCCGAAGCCGTTAAAACCAAGTTCATCTGTATATAAATTGGATTTAATTATAATCTTCACTACTTGATTCAGAATTCTCTCACTTTTCCAAATTGCTAACCCCCCCGTTTCAGGATTTTTTATCTTGTTTTTTATATATATATATATATATAATGGGACGGGCACATTACTAAGATTTCCTGAGCTTAAATCTCTTGACAGAGATGTCTAAATAAGAAGTATTATATGAGTTTGGTGGTATTTAAATAACATATTCAACAAAATAAACTAAACAGAATGTTCATGTATTAGGAGGTATTCTAAAAGCATTTAAAAGGATAAATTAAATAATTATAGATCCCCTAAACTAATTATCTACAACTTTCTCGCACTAAATTTTCATTTGGCCTGAATATGTGTCAGTACTTATATTGTATGAAAACTTTGTATAATTTTTCGTTACAACTTTTATAAAACAAAACCAGGCTTATTTATATTTCCCATAGTTTTCTCTAAAGCGTGATATCAATGTTTTATTGAAATACTGTATGCAAGTAGATAAAGTTAAAGATACATGAGATGCAGTCAGTTATGGAATTGTAACTTTCTGAGTTAAGGCTAAACAGTACAAAAAAAGTTGTGTTTTTAGCCCAATAGATAGCAGCACTGTCGTGGCCAAATTAATTTTACTGATTACTCATTTATTTTTTATCCGATTTGAAAAAATAAAACTGTTTTGTAATCAGTATAAAGTTGTTAAAGGCGCTATGCTTTCTAATTTTCGAAAACATTTCTTAATAAATTTTTACAATTAATAACTTTTAAAATAAGTCAAAATTTGACTAAAACAGGTAGTCATTTTTAGGTCAAATTTTTTTGAATAATTTTAAAGTTTATTTCAAACAAATCGGTTGAACGGTTTTGTCAGAAACGCGTTTTTGGTTCCAACGTTGTGTCACTCGTTGAACAGCTAACTGACACGCGCACGCACCGACGCGACGCGACGTAGCGCCTTCTCTCTCTCTCTCTCTCTCTCTCCTCACAGGCACATACAACCCATCCTCGCGGCTCCCAGCTCCCAGCTCTCAAACAACACACATCCCAAGACGTTTATGATCCGTTTACGTTTTTGTGCGAAATGATGAAAACGAACAAATAAAGAAATGTAATTCAAATGCTCACCAATAGTTAAAGAGTGTATCTCCTCTGTTGATGTAAACATATTTATGTATCCAATTTCATCTTTTCATGTTTAATTTAATTATAAGGTGTGTTAAACGTTTTTAATCTGTGTATTTAATTTAATGTGTCTACAACTGTTTAAAATTAATTAATTAAAATGAATTAATCCTGGGATCGAGACAAATAAATTTCACAATACAAAACTTGGTCTACTGTACTTTGTCGTCTGACTGTCTGTATGTGTTTTTTACAAAATAATTCATATCTACCGAACGGATTGACCGATTGAGTTCAAACTTGACATGAAGTTGACCTAGCAATGATCTATTTAAAATAAATAATGCGTTTTAAAATGGCGACTGTTTCAAAATTTCAAACCCAAACTACCCAAAAACGGTACATTTTAACAAAAAAATGTCAAGACATCTTTTTTATAGCCCTTTTGATTTATCATCGGATAGTGTTACTGTAAAAACAATCGGATGACGGATAATAGTTATGTTAAAGAGCCGATACAGAATAAAAAGGACTACAAAAAAGATGACTTGAAACTTTTTATAAAAATGTATGGTTTTTGGGTAATTCAGGTTTGCAATTTTTTAACAGTCACCATTTTAAAACGCATTAATGGATATAATCGCTTATTTTACTTAAAATATATCATTGTTAGGTAAACTTTATGTCAAGTTTTAAGTCAATCGGTCAAACCGTTCTCTAGATACAAATTATTTAGTGAAAAAACAAAATGGCCGATATGGAGAAAACCAGGGCTCTATAACAAGTCCTAAACCGTTTCTTTGATCTCGGCACTGTGCCGCCAGTTTCACTCTGACGTCACCATGCTGATACACGGTAATATTTGAGTAGTGCGTGCGCAGTCGTTAACTCGCTGTTTTAACTCGATGGAAAGGCTTCAGTAAAATAAAATTTGGATATTCTTAATCTAAATAAAGTACGGATTCTAACAGTATAAAAAACTTTTATTTTAACAGGTATTTCGAATTTTAATAATTGAAAATATTTGAGAATTATCACAGACTGACATGAAAAAGTCACTAAGCGAGGAAATTTTTTATTTTTGGGTTACAAACAAACTTCCAGCGGGAAAGTTGTAGCCATTGAATTGATCTAAACTATCCAATTCACCGATTTGTGATAAAATGATTACATCATTATGAAATCGTTTTTTAAATGAGCGCTAGTAGGTGCCGCGCCACGACTCCCGAAGTACAGTTGTTTGATACGGGAATAACGTTTATGTACATATTGTTATTTTAAGTAAATCACTTGTCCCCAGGAAAAAAAGTAAGCATTTTATTTTAACATAAACTAATTATGATTTATAATTAATATTTGATATTATTGAAGAAACATTTAAGTACTCCGCAAATTAGACAACAATGAACAAATTATTTAAAAGACAGCATATTTCTTTGTTATAAAGCAATTCTTTTAATTAAATATGAAGCTAATTTTTTTACGTAATTACGATTTTCTTTTTCCATCATTGATCTCTAATTTTATTTCTTTGAATGTACGTAATAATGATATTATTTTTTAAACGTTAACCTCCAACTTAACTTTTTGTGTCCACTTCAATAATATCAAATTTTAATTATAAATTAATAATTAGTTTATGTTAAAATAAAGTGCTTACTTTTTTTCTAGCTGGCATAATTACCTGGGGACAAGTGATTTACTATATTACCTTAAATAACAATATGTACATAAACGTTATTCCCGTATCAAACAACTGTACTTCGGGAGTCGCGGCGAGGCACCTACTCGCGCTCATTTAAAAAACGATTTCATAATGATGTAATCATTTTATCACAAATCGGTGAATTGGATAGTTTAGATCAATTCATTGGCTACAACTTTCCCGCTGGAAGTTTGTTTATAACCCAAAAATAAAAAATTTCCTCGCTTAGGAACTTTTTCATGTCAGTCTGTGATAATTCTCAAATATTTTCAATTATTAAAATTCGAAATCCCTGTTAAAATAAAAGTTTTTTATACTGTTAGAATCCGTACTTTATGTAGATTAAGAATATCCAAATTTTATTTTACTGAAGCCTTTCCATCGAGTTAAAACAGCGAGTTAACGACTGCGCATCCTAAAATATTACATAGTCATTACGAAACATCCTGTATATACAAGAAACATATCTTAGTAAAAGTATGCAAAACATACCAATATTGTGGTTACGTATGCTGAATTAATATTTTATAACAACCAAGTGGGACGAGCAGGAGAAACAATACATGTAATGCTCTTCAACAATATATGGGAAACGGAAGCATTTCCCGGTGCGAGTCGTCACTGAGCGAGCGCGTGGCGTGATGAATTTGTTTGATGGCGCGCGGGTTGGGGGGGGGGGGAATACGCGCGAAAAAATACTAGAGATAAACCTTGCAAAATCGATTCCGACGGAACCACTGGTTCGATCTTCAGTCTGAAAAATTATTAATTCATTTCTCCATCAAATCTTCAAAATGACTACCTGTTTTTTCTTTTAAAAATATTCCTTTTAGCAGTTACAAAGTAATTTTTTTTATTAAATAAAAAATAAAAAAAATCGTTAGCATAGCGACTTAAAGATACATATTAGAAGTACAAATCAGTTTTCAAACCAATTTTTACTCAAACGGTAAGCGAGTAATCAGTAAAATGAATTTTCATAATTTTGAAGCGCTACGTGGCGGCAGTATTTGGAACTACTGCCGGGGTGTTTAGCCTTAAATGTAACTAAGCAGTAATTGTACCACCAAGTCAGGCTTGAGGAGAAAATAGAAGGGAGGACAGTCCCCTTAAACCAGACACACTCCTAGTTTGAGGATACCATACTTTAATTTCAATTTATATTGTTTGTTTTGTCACACTTTTTACATTTTTAGA
This sequence comes from Philaenus spumarius, assembly GCA_018207615.1. Classification (NCBI taxonomy): domain Eukaryota; kingdom Metazoa; phylum Arthropoda; class Insecta; order Hemiptera; family Aphrophoridae; genus Philaenus; species Philaenus spumarius. The sequence continues at coordinate 1,247,451 of JAGFPH010000024.1, forward strand.
GTTTATAGGATACCTCGTCAGTCTGTCAGTAAAGTTTCTCCAGGCAGATAAACAAATCACTATGAAATTTGACTTAAAGTCATTATAAAGCATGCAGACCCACATACATTCCGATAATCAGAACTCATAAAACATTCTACTATGAATATTGGATGGACGATCAAAGATTGGTAAAATACCTACGAGGTGTGGCTAGAAAATAGCGGGACTGGTCTGTGAGACAAACAACGCGAACCTCAAGGTCAAACGCAATACTGCCGAGTCGCCTGACATCCCCCCTCTACATTCCAGCCGGTTCAACGACACCAGCTTGCTCAGTTGGGCCACAGTCTTTGTTTGTGTCACACTGTGTAACTGCTGCTGGTCAGAAAAATGGTACGCATTTTAATTGAGCAATGTATCAACGTAAAATTTTTAGTGAAACTCGGTAAATCCGCAACAAAGACCTATTCTCTCTTAAAACAAGTGTATGGTGAAGAATGTATGTCACGTACACAGGTTTTTGAGCGGCATAAACGTTTCAAAGAAGGGCGAGAAGATATCGAAGATGATCCACACCCAGGGTGTCCTTCAACTTCGAAACGGATGAAAACATTGAGAAAATAGGCAATCTCATCCGTCAAGATCGCCGTTTGAGTTATACCATGCAGTTGCCGAGACTGTATTTGTTCAGGCATGAGGTTTTTGGGCACCATTTTGGAACACACTTTTTGCATGTTGAAATGTAATGTAATATTTGGCGAACTGATTCTTTGTCAACTAATACAGTTTCGACAACTGCATGGTACAACTCAAACGGCAATCTTGACGGATCAGATTGCCTATTTTCTTAATGTTTTCATAACTGTTGGAAAGAATAATTACGTGTGACAAACCATGGTTCACATCCCTATGACCTAGAACCTAAGCGGGAATTCAATGCACTGGAAGAGTCCGCATTCACCAAGACTGAAGAAAGCTTCAATGACCAAATCAAAATTCAAGGCCATGATGATTGTTTTTTTTCGACATCCATGGAATTCTATATATAAATTGGGTTACTAAACGTCAAACAGTGAATAAAGAATATTATGTTGAGGTTCTAGCCACTCTCCGTGAGCGAGAAGGAAGAAAGCGACCAAAGTTGTGGAAGAACAAGTAGTGGATTCTTCATCAGGACAATGCCCCAGTCCACACTGAACTGACTGTTAAATCATTTTTGGCTAAGCATGGGATCTCTGTGTTGGAACATCCCCCCCTACTTACGAGACCTAGCTCCGTGTGACTTTTGTATGTTTCCGAAAGTGAAGGAAGTTTTGAAAGGAACCAGGTTTGATCAAGAGTTACACCAAAAATCCCGTTTTTTTTTCTAGCCATACCGCGTTATGTTAGTTAAGAATTTTGGAAAACTATAGATCCAAACTTTTGTGAGAAATATGTTTTTCACCTCCTTCCACTGGTCCCCCACCACCAATGTAAATTTCTTCCTGTCCATTGTATTGAGTATTTGGTATTGAAGGCGACAATGTTAATAATATAATTTTTTTAACTTTTCGGCATAGCTGATGTTTTCCCTCCAAACAACAGAAAAAAAATTTGTAAGAAGAATATTCTTGTGTATAAATATATAAATATAACTATTGCTACATAGTTAGTTTCTACAAACGTAACATTCCCTCCCCTTTTATTATTCTACAAAACTAACATACACAATATTAATCTGTATTTCTATACAATGAGTCATTGATGGCAACTTAGTTATTGAAGAAATGAGAAGTTCAATTGTTTCCCTTAGCAGATCATTTTCCTTTAAAAAAGTAAATGTTCTAAACAGACAATTTTGATTAAGTAATACTGTACTACTAAATAAATATTTTATAATGTTTCATTACTTTTACAAAGCCATAAGGGCTTTCATTGTTTATTCCGGCGCTATCACTATCACCCATAACGTGAAGTTTGCCCATATCACGCAAATACTCAAATGTTTTGGGGTATATTTTCGACAACTCATTGCGGCTAGGATTGACCGTGACCTCAGACCGTGTTTTACAAAACGATTTCATGAGTGAGTTTAGAACCTCAGAAGCATGGTCAAGTTCGGATTGTGCGTTGGACCTCTGAAAAGTAAAACAAATCATACATGTTGTCAAATATAAATTTGTTAATGTTTGCAAAATAAATAAAACATAAATAAAGTAATAAAAGTTAATAGCATTCAGTGTTTGAAACTTTGTGAATAAAACGCAAAATTAAAAAAAAACAGGGCAAGCACATACTGACTTAATACACCACTCACAAATCTATAATAAGCTTAATTTTGATTAAAATTGTTAAAGGAAACAATCACCATAAAATTAGTAATCACATAAAAAACAGTATGGACAGTTAAGATACAAGGCTTGGTTTTAATTCTAAAGTGAAATTGTATTTGGTTTTAACTAGGTAATTATAGGTTATACCCCCCCCATAAACCAAGACAAACAAGCCCTCTTCCAACAATTTGTTCATTATTGTTAACTTTAACATAAAGGAGGAGGAAGCAAATTTATGCCCTAAGTGAAACGACATATTATTACTTTGAACCAAATAATACATTTTCAGTCATAAGTACAAAAATTAATACTTAGCTTTTTACCTTTCTAAATGGTTTTGTAAATCAAGATGAAATTTATTACAGCCATTTTATTTAGACAAAATCTATAAGCTAAATAATACAAAAATTTAATACTGTACAGTGGTGGCTAAAATTAAATTTACATTTTGCAACTAGTATTTATTGTAACAAAACTAGTATTTCCAAATTTGAAAAGAATATTAGCTGCAATTGTTTCACGTTAACCCTCAAACAAACTGTTCAAATTGTTGACACTTTCATTAGAAATACAGTATTGAAAAAACTTATTTTTAAAAAAGTAACACAGATATAACAGGAAAATTTGGTAGTATCGCTTTTATTTTAAAACAGGAATTATTTGACAATTTCCACGAGCACACTTTTTGTTGTTTTGGGGTTTAAGGCATTGTTACTAAATGTAATTATCGTGGAACATATTTCCTGACTATCGATTCTCTCTCTTAGCAACCTAAGCAGGTACGAACCCAGCACCTCATGCACCTTGTGAAAACACGATTGATGACCATTTGCCACCAGCACTGTGAATATATGTTACAAGACAAAGCTATCGGCATAGGCATAAATGTTGTAAAATACGTTCTAGGTATTCGTCACTGGTGTTGTACGTCGAAAACACTGGTGTTGACACTTGACAAATGTGTCATCGTATCACTCTACATTTGTTAAGCCTCGATTATGGACAGCTGTATAGTGTAAAAAACATCAACAGTATTCAACGTACCGACACTAGTGACACAGTCGATCTCCGAAGACCAAAAAACATAGAAATAATGGTCAAAAGTTAATGTTCTCTTATTTACACCATCTACTTATCTCTATTTACTATATACTTTGATCAGTATATGAAGTTTTTGTTATCGAGAGAGAAAAAGGGAAAGGCAAAATGTTCCAACTTTGTTTTGACCCTTTTCACCGCTTTGATTTAGGAGCTAGTGATGATCTTGGGTGGGGAGTTTTTATAGAAAAATCATTTAACTATAACTAAAACAATAAACATATTTACAGATATATTTTCCACTAATGAAATTTCAAATATTTTAAATTTTACTGTCTAAAGTGTTTTTTATTTTTTTTATGTTAGTCTATTCTCCGCAGTTATTTATTTTAAATTATAAATTAATAACTATGTGACCACTTAGTTTTCTAAATTATTTCAAAATATGTTCGCATGAAAAAAAACCCACTACTAACACGAACCCTTGAGTTGGCCTCGTAGCCGAGGGGTTAGCGTACCTGACAACTCAAGGGCCCCGGTTTAAATTTCTGGCGATGGTAGCCCGTAGGTTCTTTTAGCCTTAAAATTACAAAAAAAAAGGAACAAAAATAACAAGTAACTAGACTTCATTTTTTTTATAAAAACACAAACAAAACAAGGAATGAAGAAATAGATGCAAAATCATGTGTACCACAACCACTGCAATTATGTATTTTCTAAATCATAGATCAAAATCATAGATCACATGTCGGACAATCCATAATTAATACATACATGATTGTAAACGGCCATAGCACAAGAGAACAAAAGCAAATATAAAGGGCGTAGCAATAAAAGGATAAAAGATAATCCATACTTTACTTAAATAAAAAATTTTGCCAACATCATTTGAACAATTTTTCTTTCAACCAGAACATTTAATTAAAAACCAAAATGAATGTATAAAAATTAGTCGTAAACCGAATATTTACAAATTAAGTTCAAAATATACACAAACACTTAAAATTTATCTAATAAAATTCTGAAATAATTGTATAAAAAAAGAAGCTAAAAATGTCTAAATTTAAAAAGAATAATGTAGGACAGTATTTTTCAAGCTTACAGCAATATAATTTTAATTTGTAAATCATGACCTTAATGTTTACTGCAAACACTATCTACAAAATTAAAATATTACTAACATCAAAGAACTAAACGAAGCTAAATTAGCAAAACAGAAAAACTATCGACCACCCTTGATAAAAAACACAAAGTTCCTTAGCAATCACAACAGTATGATGTTGGATGGTTCGCTGCGATCAACAAGTATTTAATTTAAAGGTAACACCATTCTGTTGAAATTGTTTTTGTTACGGAATTTTGAGTTTTATAACTGTAGTGATAGACGAAGGCAGTAAAGAAAAGAACCAGATTTCAGTTAAGTTGAAAATAATATTAAAGGTTTAACGATCTTAATACAGTTTGGACATTTTGTTCACTTCACTTAAATTTGTTTACAGATTTCTTAAAAAAACTTTACTGACACATCTCCCTCACCCGAGAGTTAGTGATATCTGCCCTCCTATACAGTAGGGTGGGCCAAATTTTGTTTATGTTTATTTTAATTGTCTATCATAGAGGAGTTTTCCGCGGTATAATGTTGAAAAAAATATAACTTTTTCAACCCACTCTTATATAGCTCTAAAAATGTTGTACTTTGTGGTGTGTAAAACAATAAATTTTTTTGAGTTAATAATTCACAAAGCAAGTAAGTAAATATCAAATTTTTATAGCCTTTTCTGAAACATTAAGACTTCATAGTCCATTGGAAATAATAAGAAATATTGATTTTGATGAAGTTTTTTGTCCATTGAATTTCTATGGCTAGAAAGTTACTTTAAGGTGTGAATATTGAAAAAATCATAGTCCATACCCATAAAATTGGCCGCCAGGCATTTTTTTATGCACTTTTGTCATAAAAAGTGAATTTTTTGCTATTTTTACAACGGGTTTTAAAATATTTTTCTTTGAAATGGCTAAATATAAGATTTTTTTTAGTATTGTACAAGTTTTACATTACATATGGGATAATTTTGAACCATTTAAGGCCCTTTTTTAGTCAATAATTGCATAATTCGCATGCATGCAGAAAAAAAAATGTTTATAAACGTGATAATATTAAAAATATCGGGTAAAATTTGTGTACTCCCAGGTTTTATGGTCGCTGATCATGAATCCAATTTAAAAATTGGAAAATTCAAAATGGCTGACCTAAAATGGCGGCAATTTTAAATAAAAAAGTTATTCTTTTACGTTTTTCTCAATTTTATCGTTAAAAACATTATAGAAATTTTTTTGGTCTAAATTTTTTATTTTCCAGTTTTTAACAAATTTTCACTATTTTCCCCTCTCCCTTAGAAGTAAAAAATGACAATACAATAACATTTATTATTACAGTGGAGCGACGATAATCCGAACGTCAATAATCCGAAACGTCAAAAATCCGAACGCGTTCTGTGACAGCCCATGCAAAAATTTCTTTTTCGTTTTCGCAAATTCCAATTATTGCGTCGTTAAAAATTTCACAAAAATCTTCATCGCAGTTTGACATTAATATCTATTTTTAAACACTTTTTAATTAATACCTGCTCTCACACGCCCTCACAGCAAAACATACAGAAAGTTTATTCATTTCTCTTTGTGTAATCATTATAACAGTGTTACGTACATACAGTAGTGTACTGTAGGCCTACAGTATTTTTTTATTTTTAGTTTGTGTTAACTAAAATGTACAAGTGATCTTTTAATTATGTACTGTACTGTAATTGAGAGTTACTGTACAAGTGTAATCATGTTGGCCCTACTGTGTTTGTGCAGGTTTTTCTAAATCATATTATGTAAGTAGTCTTACATACTGTATTGTAATTACATTACTGCTTGTATTGTTTAACCACTTTAATCGATTAAAGGGCATGCATTTTAGCCTAAATGGCATTTTTTTTCTTTTCAAAAATCCGAACAAATTGATAATCCGAACCCCCCTCGGTCCCAATTAGTTCGGATTTTTGACGCTCTACTGTATTAAAATTTAAATACATCAAAATGTATTATACAAATACATACTTTTCGCAGTATAAAAAAGAATCCAAAATTTTTTTTAATAATAGACTTTTTTTACAATTTTTTATTAATGTAAAATTCATCAAAAATAATGGATCCAAATAAAATTGAGAAAAATTTCAAAAAAATTTGAAAATCAAAATTTTTCTAAATACTTTTTGTAAAAAAAATTTCTATTGATGTTTTTAATGATAAAATTGATTAAAAAATGCAATATTTATAACAAAAAAGGCCCTTAAATGGTTCAAAATTATCCCATATGTAATGTAAAACTTGTATAGTACAACAACAAAAATTCATGTACTTAGCCATTTCAAAGAAAATATTTTAAAAACCGCTGAAAAAATAGAAAATATAGCAACGAATGCACTTTTTATGCATAAAAAATGCCTAGCGGCCAATTTTATGCGTACAGTTTAAAGTAACTTTCTAGCCATAGAAATTCAATGGACAAAAAACTTCACCAAAATTAGTATTTTTTTAATTATTTCCAATGAACTATCATTATTTTACTGAATAAAAACTATTAATGTTTCCTTTTTAGTGATCAAGTACCAGGAGACCGAGCTAAAGCTCGATTATAAGCAGGGCTATGATTTCAATAGTAAATATTGGATTATTGAGTTTTGAGGTTAGGCCTATAACATTAAACAACTAAATAAAGGGTATATACAACATTAGGCTTACCTGTAATAAAAATACAGTTTAAAGGATTAACCATAATCTCAACGCTATGCCTCAGAAATAAGTCAGGCCTAAATTAAAGTTTAATATTTCAATATCGATTTAGGCCTAGGGCCTAGTTCGCTCACGTCAATAACTATTACTGCAAATTTCCATGAACATCGTTTAGGTTAGGCCTATAACATTAAACAACTAAATAAAGGGTATGTTTATTTAGCAGAAGTATTCGTTGCCATGGTAACTATAAATAGATACAACATTAGGCTTACCTCTAATAAAATACAGTTTAAAAGAAAACAGATGATTATTGTAATGGCATTGAAAACATTTGCATCAGCTGTGCTTCGTTTAAAAGAAAACAGATGATTATTGTAATGACATTGAAAACATTTGCATCAGCTGTGCTTTGTATTGTTTAAAATGGACAAATTTCACTTTTTAATTTAATAAAAAGACGTAGAAAACTAATTTTCCCAGACTGGTGACCATTTCCAATCGATTTCTCGTGGCCAAAAGCCCCATATAAAATCAAAAATCCTTAGACGGAGATTCCAGATCCATTTAGCAGACAGACAATTATCTCTCGCTTTAGAAGATAAGATACTTGTATTGTTTTAACATTAAAAAACTAGACATTTTCCCAAAATATTATTTGATATAAAAAAAATAATGTTGAGAACAACACATACTACTCAATAAAATAATTAAGTCGATTGTTTCAGAAAATACGATAAAACATTTTACTTGATTTAATTTCTATGTAAACTATTATAATAAATTCAAATTATTGCTTTACAGGACGAACAAAATGATGAACCCAATGATCTAATTAATGTTTTCTAAATTTGGTTAGTCAAAACATTAGATGGTATACAATAGATACACTCGGACAGACCAACTTCTCCCCATACTGTAATCCTTGTCTACATTAATAAAATTAAGAGTCAACTAAAATATAAGTAACGGTGTCCTTATATAATTTTAAACAGTTTATTATTCTCAAAACTAAAAAATGCATTCGATAAAGCTCGGAAGCTTGTGCTAGGGTAAATTCATTTCATTAACAGAACTTATAGATGAATTCAGGTTACATTTCTTCACTGTCTACATTTAGTTCAGCAGGCACTAGGCAATATATAGCGCTCATTCTACCATTCACTGATATTAATTGAGGGGAAAAGACTGTACACTATAAATCATTAAATAATCAAGACGGTTTACAACCACTAAAACGAAATCATACATACCTTGTTTTCACAAGAAACTCGGTTAAGTTGGTCTGTAAACATACAAAGTAAATTATTACTAACTTGTACAAACATAACTAATGATAAGATCATAACAAATTAATTTCTTATACAGTCAACTCTTGAAAAAAGCAATAATTCCCTGCTCCCTCGAGAAAACCTTGATAAACCGAGAAACAAAATATGAGTACAACTCGAAGTAGTTTAACCCTTTGGCTCCCGACATCCAATGTTTCATATGTTCCATAAATCCCAACCATTATCTGTTATGTATCTGCATAAAATCCCAGGCTCAATTCAGCAAATTTTCAGTGTTTTGCAAACAAATGTATATTAAATTTAATGACTGATCAATTTTGATGATTTTTTTTTAATTGTTTGGAATGAAATGTTCTATAAGGTAGTACATTTTTAAAATAAGTGTAAATTCATGTTAGATATGAAATGTTTTAAATTGTTACTTAGCAAAAAAAGAATTTAAAACTTTTTTTCTTTATTCTTGAAAATGACACAACAAAAGATATCTTGAACAATTCTGTCTACATAACATAGTTTTACACTTTGTTATTAAGTTTTTTTTTGTAAATTAGGCTACTACATAACCAGTTCTGTGGTTAGTTGTACGTATATAGTCATAAGAATATACACGTCACTAGGTGAATGTACTCGCTTCATTATCACAATTCACAATAAGAATAACTAAAAATGCTGAAAACAATCACGTACCACAACATATGGTCCATAATCAGAGACAACATACAAGTATTAAGTTATTTACATCTGACAGATGACAAAAGCACAGCCATGTCTATCACAAATATCTTCGTTTTAGTGAACATAGAGGTAATTTATAACGAAACTAAAGATCATAGAGGTAAATAGAACAGTTCTTTCCTATTCCATTGATATATGATAAACATAGATTGACTAATAATTTGTATTTTATATAATTTTTTTTTTCTGAACGTCCGAAAATTCCGCACATACACGCAACGTCCGAAAAATCGGACGCAAGGAGCCAAAGGGTTAAGGCAAAATTTGAACTCTGTAAGACGAAGGAACAAGATAATTGCTGCTATAGTTTGAAGCGAAGGCTAAGTTTTTTCATCGGACTAAGTTGGCGAAGGATTTGTGAAAATTATAAAAGGTTTTGTCAACTAGTCATCATTCTCATTAGGTACTGTTGTCTATCAGTTGACTATACAGAAAATATTTTATTAGAAATGTAATTACTTTACTTTAGCAGAATTTTGTTCTCAACTTCCCTGACCAACTCACTGCATATTTTGGAATACATTTTAATAACATAAATTCTATTGCAAACATTTAGGCCTCCTCTACATCTGCACTCCTTACACCTCCATCCACAGAAGACATACTGTATACTGTACTACCAGAGTACAAATTAATAGATTTAATTTGAAATAAGCATTGTTTGCTAAGTACAGATCGAGGACTTTAGCTGTGCGCACGACCAGGCACCTACTACACGTGCATAAAACATAGAGTAGATGTTGGCCGGGTAGCGTTAACCGGTTATTGTGCCTGGTGAGTCACCCAATGTTTGTAGAAAAGATGCCCCTCTCCAACCTCCGTCCACTGAGGGTACCCGATTCCCACGCGCACAGCTAAAGTCCTCGATCTGTACTAGGCGCAAATTAATTTTCATCTTTAGTTTTTAGTATTGATGATATACAAATGAATATGAACAATTGCCTAAGAATACAGTACAGTAGGGTGTCCTATATAGTGCTCAACTTTTGAATCTGGCGACATTTTTTAAATGTTTTGTTGTACCCCTGTTCTTATCATTTCTAGTATCTACTATCACTCCGATTTGATTAGCAGTTGTTGTTTTCTTTATTGCTGCAGTTGTTGCCATGGAAGCGGTTCACAAAAGAACAGTGCGTTCTGATTGTGAAAATTTACTATCTAAATCTTGAAAGTGGAGCCGAGACTGTAAGACGACTTCGCACGGTTTTCAGAAGAAATGAAGCACCCAAAGTCTACAGTTCTGCGGCTGATAAAAAAGACCGAAACAACTTTTTCTGTTGCTACTGTGAAATCACCTAGGCAAAATCGCACTCAACAAATCGCTGTTGTGAGACAAAGTGTAACAGTAAGTCCAGCGAAATCCATCGCTGACGGTCACAGCAGTTGACCACTCCACACAGTTAATTGCAAAGAATTTTTTTTAGTAAAGACCTTCACATGCATGAGTACAAAATCCAACTGGTGCTGGAACTCAAGCCGGCAGATCATAAAAAAAAAGAAGACGATTCTGCGAATGGATTGAAGAGAGACTGACAGCGAATGAAAATTTCACATAATTTCCAGCGACGAGGCCTACTTCCACATCAATGGATTTGTTAATAAACAAAACTACAGGATTTGGGGACTGAAAATCCACAAGTGGCTGATGAACATCAAATGCACACGCAAAGGATGACCGTATGGTGTGGTTTTTGGGCCGGTGGACTGATAGACCCGTTTTTCTTTTAATACGATGAAGGTGTTGCAGTTACAGTCAATGGAGAACGTTATCGTCACATGCTAACCAGCAGGTTATGGCCTCTCCTTCAAGATATTGATATTCAAAGCCTATGGTTTCAACAGGATGGTGCAACAGCCATACTTCACGGGAAACAGTCGATATTATCACAGAAAATTCCCGGGACGAGGTGATCTCACTGCGAGGTGACCAGGAGTGGCCTGCAACCTTACCCCCTGTGACTTTTTTTGTGGGGTTGTGTCAAGTCTTAAGTGTACGCTAACAAACCGCGTACCATTCAACAAGTAAAGGCGGAAATCATACGATTCATTGCCGATATTACGCCAGACAGGTGTGAGTGAGTTATTACCAATTTCATCGAGCGTGTCAACACATGCCGACTCAATGGAGGTGGTCATATGATAGACTTTGTTTTCCACTATTACATTGGAGATATTTCTGAATGTAAATATATAAGAATGTATGCATTTTCATTGATATGTAACCGTTTTATTCATTTTTTTTAAAAGTTGCACACTTTATGGGACATCTTTTATATATATGGAGAGGAAGCAGTAAATTATAATTTTCAGTGTTTAAATTCCCCGAATCCATTTAACTGAACTTCACCACAATTCCTATAATCAGGCCTCACATAATCCAGATAT
>JAGFPH010000024.1:1262746-1279259 GCA_018207615.1 Philaenus spumarius
TAAAAATCTATTAATTTGGACTTTTAGTAATATTAAAGATGGCGATGGATTTGATGTTTTTTCAGGCGGTAAAAATGTGATGGCGCGAACTCTGTGTATAAAGTACACACTCTATGCCGGAGAAGCGTCGTCTGCAGGAAAGCCGTTCTGTGAGAAGCAAAATGGTTGACCATAGATTATGAACACTTGTGAAATCAAGACTAAACAACAGATGTCATCTGCTATTGACATTATGTTGTTTGTTTACAGTTTGGACTAAAACATTTCAAGTATATATATTTTGATTTGTTTCTTTTGCTTTTAATGTAAAATATATACATTTTGAAGTGAGATAAAGACATAATAGATAGTTAACTTTCTTTTTATAATAATAATAAATTTCAAATAGTTATTTTATTTTTGACTTAGGATTTTTTGGAGAATATATTATTTTATTGTTTTGATTTAGAGAGACTGAAGAGGTTTTACATTGTGAATGTTTCTGTAAACCACGTATTTATTTCACATTTAAATATATACTTAAATGAATATTACCTGTATAATCTTTTTAAGTAAAACACAGGTAAATAAATTTTATTCAAAATTTTTAATAATAAATTTATTTTTATTTTTTTGTAACATCGAACGTTGCAAATCACCTTCCCAGAAGACAGTTTGTATGTGTGGTACGTTGCAGTCTTGAGTTTATTATATTTATTATTATTACTAAAAATCTAATCTTAATTAATAAAAATAGGGACTTTAACCCTAGAACTGGCATCATTAAAGATAAAATTGAAAAGCCCGTTTATAGCATTTTGCAAGCATATTTTTAATAAACGGGCATATTTTAATTTAAAGTAATAAACATTTTTTTGTAATTTTTTCGTAAGCGTAAAAAAGTTTTGTAATTTAGTCTAAATAGAACTGTATAAAAACATTTATCAATTTCAAATTTCTTATTTTGAAATAACCAGTTTTATGTTCCAAATACAAGACTGCTAAAAAACCTAGGATTAGTTTAAAACGTAATTTACTAATTTATGCTTTGCCCAGAAATGAAAGTATAGAGGATAAATCAAAGAAACGAACGGTATACTTGTCTTTTCTTAGTTCACAAAAGTGTTTGAGTTATCTTTATTTGGATAACAAAATGACATCATGGAACTTCGCCTACGAGATAAGACGGATCATTTGAATTGTATGGGAACAGAACGCTTTAGGCGATCTCACCAGATATGTGCATTCTACGCTGTCTAGACAGACAAAAAACTGGTTTATTCTAGTTTAATTCCCATCTTTAGAAAGGTCAGTCATTTCTCTACAAAATGGTGTCAAGAAATCTATCAACACATATGATATAGTAGGCCTTATCTTGGTTGACGAATGGGCTGTTTCATTGGTTGAAAAACTGTCCAATCGCAAGGGTTTACAGTAATTCTTTGAATAAATCGTGTAAAATAGTGACATCTGATTGGAAGGCACCATTAGAAAGATAAAATCTTGACGAATCCAATGGTAGCTTTATAATTACGATAGAAATACTTCTGTAGATGGTGTTGCCCATTAAAGAAGTGGGAAATAACAGTACAATTGTATGCAGATTTGCGTGCGGAACTAGCTGTAGCCCGATATGCATATTTTAAAACGATGATTACATATGTAAATATACTTTTTACGAAAATGTTGTAAATACAAAAATTAAAGTTTAACCCTGCAACTGTCCATGTTAATTTTTTTCAACAAAGTTCCGTTTTTTGCGTTTTGCAAGCATTTTTTCAAAAAATCGCCAAAAATAGTAAATGAACCCCAATCCAAAAGTGTTCCATAGCTTTTTTTTAGATAAAGGTTCAAAGAATTCATATATGCCAGTAAAGAAATTATTCATGTAAAATTGTACAAGTTATTAGCTCATGAAACAAAAATTGTTCAGTAACGGAAGAAAAGTTTAAACTTTAGGCGTACATAACAAGTAGTAAAATTTTTTGTAATTTTTTCGTAAGTTTAAAAAAGTTTCGTAATTTAGTTCTAAATATAACTGTATAAAAACATTTATTTATTTCAAATTTCTTATTTTGAAAACACCAGTTTTTATGTTCCAAATACACGATTGTTAACAAAACTGGGCCTAGTTGTAACGTAATTTACTAATATATGCTTTGCCCAAAAATGAAATATTATTATAACAAAGTGTAGAGAATAAATCAAAGAATTTAACTGTATACTTGTATATTACCATATCATAAAAGTGTTTTACTTAAAATCAATTGAATTACAAAAGTGAGATGAAACAAATGAAATCTCGTGCTGACAAAGAAAATTCAAAATATGACCGTTGAAGACAATGGAAAAAGCTTTGTTTTGCAATCTCAAGCGGTAGTATGAATTCTGCGCAAATATGAAATTTCAACTGCTGTTTGAATAACACCTAACCAGTCAATTTTAGTTTGCTTTATACCAAACGAAAGATTGAACTTTGGTCTATAAATAGATATAAAAAAGTCTATTGAAATAATTCGAATTATAATAGATATCTCGAACGCAAAATGTGCTGTTTTATTGGTTGAAATCTGACCAATTGCAAGGGTCTACAAAACGCACCACAACTTTTGAACTACTTTTCCGATTTTTGATTGGATGGAAGTTTCAGATAGGTGACAGTGTGATGAATCCTTCAGTATACAGATATAACTCAGAAAAATACCGGGCGGGCTGTATTGAGAGACATAGAAACTGGAATTAAAGGTAGTTTCGGCGCATTAAAATTCGCGCGACATTGGCTTTTAGAAAACTCAAAAACTGCAACGATGATTACGTATGTAAATATACGTTTTAGAAAAAACTTGTAAATACAAAAGTTAAAGCATAGATCATTTACTTTCCAACGGTTTCTGAATTATTGCGATTGGATGATTTTTAGTGGGTGAACTATTCAATACAAGTTGAGATGTCACGCACGGCGAAGTTCAGTGTTTTATGCGTGGAAAACTGCACAATTGTGCAGTTTAACAGTTCCAGGGTTAATTCATTTCCTTTCCAATTGTGCTAGTTTTATAACGATTGGATAATTTGAAGTGGATTAAATTATCGATTATACAAATATATGCAAATTCTCGTTAAGGTTCGAGAGGGTTGCATTTGCGCCCGAGAGACTGCAGTCTGCCACTTAGAGGGTTAATGGAATTTTCCTTAAAACAGCGACTTTGGGGTATGTATTAATTGTGAATTTTAGGAGGCAATACACAATCATCCATGGTTTTCACCCCGTTTTGAAACCAAGTTCAAACCGATAAACTTGTAGTTTATACAGATACAAAGCTGCTGTGTATAAAGTGTACACACAAAGTTATAAATAGAAAAGTAACTTTAAATTAAAATTTTAAAAGAAAAACCCAATTAAAAAAACTAGAAAAACGCATAAATTTATAATCTTTTTTATCCATGTTTTTTGTGCCCCTTTAATAATAATATTTGTAGGTTGTGAAGTAATGTACTGTGCCTCCCTTATCAAAAATAAGCAGTTTAATTGCCAAAAGTCAAATCAATAGACGACTCATAAAGTCCAATGAATATTTTCTTTTTAATGTCTTTCTTAATGCCTACATTAGCTGATACAAATTAAGTTTAGTAAAACAAATACTTAAATGCATTATGGCAGTACAGTCGATGTTATGTGTGTATATGGTAACTGTCATTATATTAAAGAGTATAAGGTATTGTAGCTGATTTGTACTGCTACAGTAGCACATTGCTTGAACAAGGGTTTCGGTTAACAATGTTCCATAAATCAACGATTTTATGTAATACTGCCTGCTTTTATTTATTATAACAGATACATTTTATAAAATTAATAACAAAGCAATAAACAGTAAACAAATTCCTTACCTTGACCAACAATTATTTGAGGAGGAATTGACAAAACACTGACATGCTGCACAGGGACAGGATACAAGATTGCCCCAGCTTCTCCGGATGACACTGCAAAAAAATGCATACTTTAAAACTAAAAAATTGTCTGGCAGGTTGTCTCAGAGGAACAGAAAGAATTAAAAGTTATCAGTACTCGCAAACAATTTTTCTAGGATAATATTGGGTATTATTGATAATACCAAGAAATTATTTATCCTTTGACTTATAAAAAAAGTTTTAGTCTTGTAAATCTTTTGTAAACTTACGGTTTTCGAGATATACTATGTACAAAATTTGAAATATCTGTTATTTTGAATTGAGTAAAGGAAATAGGTTGAAAGATTTTCTCAAATTGGATTCTTATAACACTAAATAGCCATTTAAAATGTCACTTCTGTAGCATTTTCCGTTCAAAAGTTATACACTTTTTTTACAATTGGTAGGTAATCTAGAGCAACCGGATATGCATATAAATAACTGCTGGTTACTGTCACTTACCACCAGCAATCCTTTTGAAAATGGCTGCCTATAACCACACGATTAACAGACTACCGGGTTTCCACAAAACAAGAAACACAAACAAAAACTGTTTTTCTTAACAAAAACGACCAATGTTTAGTAAAAACTGAACCAGTTCTTAAAACATTTTTGTTTGAAAACAGTGTTTTAGTAAACAAAACACTCCCATCTTCAGTCGGTAGATCAAAGAAAAACAAGTGTTTTTGAAAACAGAACCGTTTTTAAAACTGTCCGTTTGGTGGAAACCCGGCAAAACGTGGGTTCCAATGGATGAAGCCGCCAACAAAGAGAAACCAAACATGATACAACATACTGCTTATCAAAACGGAAACAATATTCAGGAAAATGAAACAAAACAGAAATAGCACCAAACAGAACACGAAGCAAGACAATAAATTCATAACTTTACAACTCAACCCAAAGTTTAATAATAATAGCTAACATCTTCGGACACAAGGTTATAAAATAGCGTTTAAAACCAGCACTAACCTAAACCAAATACTAAACACCAACACAAATATAAATCAGGTCAAATTCACATATACCGATATTTATAGACAGAACTGTCGTTATTGTAATAAATTATAAGTGGAACAGACGATATAAAAAACACATCAAGGTATTAAAACAACCTAAAGAAATCCAAGTTTGGAGAGCATATTGTAAGGTGCGACTATTTATACAATAACATGAAAATATTGCATGAATGCAAAAAAAGTTGTATAAACCGTGTTGGCATAGTACCACATTTATCAAAATGAACTACACCGCCCAGACGGACTTTTAAATGACAAAAAAACTGTTTGATGAAACTACCACATTCGAACTAATAAGCCAACTAACTACCTGTCGAAATCAGCTAGTAACGCAATGAACCATGTAGCGCCAGCATGGTGACATGCCAGTTGGACTGAAAATGTTATTAACTGTGCTCGAGTGTTATATGGTGTACTGTTATTTATTCTTTTGTATTTATGTGGGACTGTTTAATTAGTGGTTGTAGCATGGTACGAAGGACGATTAAAATCTGAAAGAGGTGTAATGGTTTTGAAAATTGAAGAACACTTCAAAAGGATTGCTGATGGTAAGGGCCAGTAACAATCAGTTACAATTTTTTTTTGGTAGCTGGATATAAAGCTAAACATTTTACAGCATAACTTTAATCTTGAAAGACATTATAGATAGGGTAATAAATGGACTTCACCCACCTTGATTGTTAAAATGAGGTTCAAACAGGTACTGTAGTCAAATTTTATACAATTTTTCTTCGAAACAATATATTTCTCGTCACACAAAAAACTTAAACAACACAAAGTCCAGAGAACAATACTTTTTATAAAACACGATGTTTCACAACGAAAATAAAACACTTGAAGTGAAATATGACCTTAGGTGGTGGCGTGCAGAATATGTCCGATCGCCAGAACGAGGTTCGGGGGAAATTGGGACTGAGCTGGGGAAATTTTGGCAAAATATAATTATTTTGGGGGAAAATAGATTAGAAATGAATACACAAAGTGTGTTGTCTGCTGCAAGCTGCAAGTCGGACAGCGTTCCTATTTAATTTTCACCGCACAAAATATCATACGGTCGAGCCGCTGAATGATATTAATCTTCACCGCACAAAATATCGTACGGCCGAGCCGCAGATGTGATATTTTTGTGCCGGTTGATGAATGGTAGTCTCCTGATTCTTAGTTGGCGTTCAAATACTTTCGTTAGGTATTAAATCATTATTATGATACTGGTATGCAAATTTTGATTAGTTTCATACAAATTATATTATTCAAGTGATAAGAATTAAATCATATTAAACCAAATTATACGATACTTAATGAATAGTTATTACTGATGTTTTTAATTTTTTTTTACCAAAATTCGAAATCAGTCTTTATCAGTAAAATGCGTAAAATGTGATGACTCATTTGTTTCCTTTTTAATTGCGTAGATGGGGGTGGAGGGATGGGGTTTACTGTTATCTGTTACATCTCATATCTTTCGTTTCGCGTTTTCGACCCCGTCAGTTTACAAGTAGCAAGTGGTCTAGGTGGTTGTTTATTACTGTAAGTTTAAATTTATATAGTGATTTTTTTCAGTAGCAATTGTTTATTATTGTGATGTTTAAGAGGCAATGTAGTGAACCATCGGTGGGTTATTAAGTATTATATTTATAGCGTTTCGTAATATTTTCAGTAGTGACTGTGGTATCAGCGCGGAGTCAAGAAATCCTAATTTAGGCAATATAATAATGGCCAAAACGGTTTAAATTAACAAAAAACTGGATGTCGATTCTAATTTTGATGGGTAGCTAAGACCAAGTATTGCCATGGCAGTAGGTAACTAGACATAAGTGGTGAAAAAATTATTACACAAATAGCGCAGTTAAATGGCGGGTAAGAGGCTAAATAAAACCTCGTAAAGGAACAAGAGTACAACTGGGACAAATTGTATTACTGTATATTTAAAGCTATAGATTGGTAAAAGTTATAGGCGGTTTATATTTTTAAATTATATTTTCATTTAATAGACTAGATGACTTGATACGTACTTCTTGCAGAAGTATCCGACACAGTCTGGACACCGACTAGAGATTTTACAGAATTATATCCTGATCCTAGTTGAAGAGGAATCTGTTCCACACCATTCACTGCTGGGCAGCTCTGAAAATTACAATCAAGTTTAAATTGAAATTAAGTTTTAATTTATCTAGTTTTAAAATTAAAAAGACTCAAGAGTGTGTATTCAAAAAGTAAGCACATGTTTTACACTAGCAAAAATAACACTTTGAAATATTGTAACTACATTTTAAAAAAAAAGCAATAATGCACAGAACAGTAGAGCCCCGCTATTCCAAAAATCCACGATGTCGAACAGAGTTCAGAAAAATACCGATTTTTTAAACATAAAAACAGGAGAAATTAAAAAGACATTAGTGAAAAAAGTACATTTACTGTTATACAAATAAGTTAAATAGAGACATACATAGAGCCACACTAGTAGTTGCCACCTGCCAATTGCTTTCATACGTTTTTCTCCTCCGTTTCCGTTATCTGGAACGAATTTTATTTTTTTCTCGTTCTTTTTTCAAAACGATGAGATACAGACGGACAGACTGCGGGATGACAAAACGGGCAGTTTGAACAACCTATACCTTCCCTTCCGCTTTTTGAAGAAAACATAATCGTAACGCAACGGAAGAAAAAAAAAAACGGATGGTGTAAACCTACACTAAGGCGAGGTTAAGAGCATTTGCCGCGTGTACGTGAAATATGAGTTCAGTTTTGAGCGTTCACCTCCTCCTTGCTTTCCTTCAAGTCGATCAACGCTGTATAGAACTGATACTAGCAGATGTCCCCTCACTTCATTTACGATTTAACAAGTCAATACGTTGATATTATTAATAAAATTCACCTATTCCGAATTCTCGCTAAACCGAACAGTGTTCGGTCCCGATTAGTTCGGAACAGTGGGACTCTATTGTATGTGGTCTTTCTTTTTTCTAAAGTAGTTGTTGATCCACACTTAAAATAGCACACTTCGTTAATTTTACCTTGTTTAAATTGAATTTAATAAGGTAGATGTTGTTAGGATGATTTTACACCCCATTTATCAATACAGGTTTAGTTGTTACAGTAGCATTTTGTAAGTGGACACTAAAAATACAAATATTATATAGCAATAAATTTTACGTAACTCGGTTATTATAATTATATGTAATACAACTACATTTTGTAGAAATCCATTCCAAATTATTATTTTATTTGTTATTAATTTTTTTTAAATTTGTAAATACAGTCAAACTTGAATAATTCGAAGATAAAGGGACCAGGAAAGAAATTCTAACTATCCAAAAATTCGAATTACATATGTTCACTCAAAAATAATAGGTAAATACATGTACACTGTACTATAAACAAAATTAACTCCACAATCAAAGATTCAACACATAAATTTTATTTAAAAAAATACTATACATGTACAATATACAGTACAGCAGTCCCGCTATTCCGAAAATCCGCTTATTCCGAACAGAGTTCAGAAAAATGTTGATTTTTTTAACATAAAAACAGGAGAAATCAAAAAGTCGTTCGTGAAAAAAAGTACATTTATTGTTATACAAATAAGTTAAATAGAGACATATATATAGAGCCTAGCTTGATGAAAACGCCTGAAACCAAATTGGAATGACAGCTGGTTTTGTTTCCTTCAAATTTCCCATCCGTTTTGCGGGAAGGAAGTTACCGCAACAAGCATACAGTGAAAAGAATATTGGGTCCGACAGAAAGAAGGAAGAATTAGATACAACAGCTAGGCACTAGTAGTGTTGTTGCCACCTGCCAGTTGCATTCATCCGTTTTTCGTTATCTCGAACGAGTTTTATTTTTTCTCGATATTTTTTCAAGACGATGAGGTACTAACGGACAGACTGCGGAATGACAAAACGGACAGTTTGAACAACCTATCCCTTCCCTTCAGTTTTTAGAAGAAAACAGAATTGTAACGCAACAGAAGGAAAAAACGGATGGTGTAAATCTACACTAAGGCGAGGTCAAGAGGATTTGCCGCGTCTACATGCGATGAGTTCAATTTGAGCATTCATCTTCTCCTCGCTTTCCTCCGAGCCGATCAACGCTGTGTAGAACTGACACTAGCAGATGTCCCCGCAATTAATTTACGCCTTAACAAGTCAATATCTTATTGTTATATAAGAACAATCGTACCAAAAATTCACTATCCAAAATAAAATTTGAATAAAACACGATTTTTTTACCATTGCTTAAATGCAGAATTTTAGGGACCGGGCAAAAAATTCAAATTATTCCTATTCAAATTTTCGAATTATCCAGGTTTGACTGTAATAATAAGCACTGCAAATCTAGAAAGAGATATAAGATAAAAATAGGTGAGAAGAGAAAAAGAAAAATAGTACTGTACTTGTTTTGTGACTGGAAAATTGATAGCCAAATCCACATTAGATGTAGTTTCTTCTCGCTTACGATCTGAAGTCACTTCCAGAGTTGCACGAGAAGTGTAGCTGCAAATCATTTCTGCTCTTTGTAATACATCCATTTCCGCATCGATATCCCTTCCTTGTACATTAACATTGCTAGGTAGCGATCCGCCTTCACGCTGGCGAGCTGAGACTAATGTCTGTCCTCCTTCACCAAGACCGCATCGTGCTCCTAACCCGCATCTTCGACCTCGAGCTCGTGGAATATCAGAAGTTAGTGAATGTAGATTTTGTAATGAGCCTCCACGGGTTGTGGATACTCCCACTCCACTAGGGCCTGAGCATATCCCAACATCCCGTCCTAAATGCCGATGATGTCGACGCTTTGAGGTAATATTGTAGTAACGCTGATTCTTGCCTGCGACTATACCTTCGTCTTTATTTTCACTCTCGTCAGCTTCTACTTCTTGCAACAATTCCTGCAAATAAACACATGTTCTTATTTTATCACAAGATTAGATTTAAACACTCTAACATTTTACAATTATTTTACTGATTCATGAGAAACAAAATTTTTATGAATGGTATTCTTTAACCATTTTATGACAGACTTTTTGTCTAATATGTCAGACTGTAGTGAGGAAGTGTTTACTAGATATTTTATAAATTATAAAATGAACAAAAATTCAAATTCTTCTTCAACTGTTTCAATATCAGTAGTTGAAGTAATTTTCTGTAATAATTTTACTCAATTACTTAAGTTATAAAAAAAGCACAAGCCTGGGAGTAGTCATAATTTAGGGCTAATTTTTAGTATACCACTACTTGTTGAAATCGTACACACCATATGTGTATGCTATATATAGAGGTACCCCTATGTACAAGCCTATTATAAACTTAACAGAAAAAGAAAGTTTAAGTTAGTCTAGGATAATATACAAATATAAAATGACATCAGCTGATGACCTGTTTTTGGAAATAATGCTACCGACCTATGCATTTATGTAAAAATAAATCAATGAAACTGTAAGCTTTCCATTTATAATTTCAAACTATTATTGGCAGCGGAAGTTAACTACATTCAAATGTCTAATAAACTAGACAGAAAAAGAAGAGCTTGAATTAGTGTAGGCTTTTAGTGTACATTGGCGAACTTTTAGTATAGGCCTACTTGTTGAAATGGCCTTTATCTTGTTACCGATCCATGAATTTTGTTAAACATAAATAAAAGAAACTGTATGCTATCTATGTATATAATAATGAACTAATACCAGTAGTGAAACTTAACTATGTTCAAACTTGAAATAAGACAGAAAAGGTGGCTTAAGTTAGTCTAGGCTTCGGCTTATACACATCGGAGAACTTTTAGTATAGGCATACTAATTAAAGAAATGGTAACATCCAGCTTATAAAGTTTTTTTGCTAGCGGCCTATGGATTTTGTTAAAAATAAATCAAAGAAACTGTACTATCTATTTATACTAAAGAACTAATATCGGCAGCATAAGATAAGTAAAAAATTCAAAGTCTAATAAACTAGACAGAAAAAGGAGACTTTAAGTTAATTTAACCTCGCACATTGGCAAACTTTTAGTATAATCCTACACAGCAACAAAAGAACTAATATCGATAGTGGAAGTTAAACAAGTTCAAACGTCTAATAAATTAGAAAGAAAAAGGAGACCTTAAATTAGTTTAGGCTATACACATTGCGAACTTTTAGTATAATCTTACATGGCAACAAAAGAAACTAATATCAGTAGCGAAAGTTAAACAAGTTCAAACGTCTAAACTAGATGAAAAAAGAGAGCTTAAGTTAGTCTAGGCTAATAAACAGTGGCGAACTTTTAGTATAATCCTACATAGCAACAAAAGTACACATATCGGCAACGGAAGTTAAACAAGTTCAAATTATCAAATTACTACTAACTAGACAGAAAAAGGAGAGCTTAAGTTAGTCTAGGCTAATACATATTCTCTGTTTGAAGTTATCATTTATTAATGATGGATGTTCTATTTTATTATTAGTTATTCAGACATTTGCCATCATTTGTGTGTTAAAAATCAATACACAACGTTTCAGTAATATAAATCAACTCCCATTATCAAGAACTAATAATAATACACATTGACGAACTTTTAGTATAATCATACATGGCAACAAAAGAACTAATATTGGAAGCGTAAGTTGAACAAGTTCAAATGTCTAATAAACTAGACAGAAAAAGAAGAACTTAAGTTAGACTCTAGACTAATACACATTGGCGAACTTCCAGTATAATTCTACATGGCATGAACTGATGACATTTTTTTGCTACCGACCTATATATTTGTTAGAAATAAACCATTAAAACCGTATGCTATCTATTTAACCTAACAAACTAATAATGGTAGCTGAACTTAACCAAGTTCAAACGTACAATAAACTAGGCAGAAAAAGGAGAGCTAAGTTAGTCTAGGCTAATACACATTGATGAACTTTTAGTATAATTATACATAGCAACAAAAGAACTAATATTGGCAGCGGAAGTTAAAAAACAGGTGATCGGACCAACGGAAAGTTTGTGGCAAGACCTTTTAGTTTCGCACGCAATTTTATTGTCGTTAATCGACAACTTTAAAAACCAAAACATAGCTTTGGAGACAAACATCTTTCCTCTAAAAACCTGTTTTTTAAAAATTAAAGATAACTTAACCCATAAGTCACCTACGGCTAAGGAGAGCAAAGCAGGTTACACCTCGACAAAACTATTTGATCTGTTAAGAGACTACGTTTCTCGATCTGACAATAGCGCAAAAATTCTCACCCCCCCCCCCCCCCCCCCCCCTCCCCCCCCCTGTAGATATTTTGTTAAAAAATAAATCAATGAAACTGTAAAAAATATACATGTTCCAGCATCCTATATATATATATTTTCATGAAAATGAATTTTGTACATTTTTAACAAGTTAGCTTGATGAAAATGTGCATTTAGCCTATGCCTCTAAAAAAAAGGAGAGTTTAAGCTAGGTTTTTATATCTACAGTGTACTGTAGTAATTTTTTTTTATAATATAGCCTACTTTTTTATGAATAATGTTAGTAGCAGTAGGTGAGTCTATGTTCAGGCATAGCGTACAAAGAGTGTATGTAGAGTTACAAAGTATCGCAGGAAGCAGTAGATAACTCTGGGTTTAGACTTACCCTTCATTACGGTTCTTTTTTTATAAAGGTATTAATATAAACATTGACAGGTTTTGTGATATAACTGAAGTAGAGTTTTTTTGTTTACTTAAGTTAGCAACCCAGCTGTGATAGAACAAGCAGTGGTATACTAAAAATATGTTCCTAATTTACTAACAAAATCTAACCTAAAATTATTTAGTAAATATTGCAAATAACTAAAATCTTTTAATATATGATATTTAAAAAAAAAAAAACATTTAAATTTATATATTCAGGACAACACTTTGTTTACAGTAAACAAAAGTACAGCCATTTAAAGGTTAGACAAAATTCAACGAGTTAGAAATACAAGACACTATGAAATCACAGGAATAAATTGTTGTCAGATTAGAAGAAATAACTAACAAATAGAAGCACATCATATAAAACAATCTCTTACATAAATCATTTTGAAAAATTTGATGATCACCGACAGAAGCCACATGGATGCTGCAATACAAATCACCGAACGTTTTGAAGTCACTTTCCAGTCTTAAACTGGGCAAATTAGTGAGTGCCAATACTGTATTCCATGCCTAACTAACTGTTCCCACACTTTTCATTTATATGAGTCACATGACAGTCTCACAGTTGTACAGTTAAAGACAAACAGTCTGTTATACAAAGATGTCTTAGATAAAATGCTTTGCCACAGTATGTGTTATCTATTTTGTCAAGTCTGCAGTTTTTCGTAATCTTCTGTGCAGAACACATAAGGCTTTTGTTCATGCTTTCTTTAGTTATTTGTTTGTTGCATTTTATAACTTTAATTTAAAAATAGGAACTTTGTTGAGTTTATAATAATTATACTAAATGTATTTATGAAATTTTTGACTAATTTATTATTTCCCCTGCCTACATAATAAAAATCTATTTTTTTATACTATTTTACAGATTATATAGGTGTGAGGGCTAATTTCTAAAAGATAATAAACATTGATATAAAGAAATATTTTAAAATTTAAGTATTTACGTACTTCAAAATTTTATTTTATTTGGATTTACAAATCATTATTCTCTCAAATTAAACTTCTCCCTTCTTTTTCCAGTCTTTTTCCAGTCATCAAGGTAATAGAATTCAAACACAGAGCAAATCTAATTACAAGGGATATTTGCAGAAACATTTAAGTTTGAATTAAATGGATGATTTTTTTATCATTTGGCCTATTCTTATTGGTACAAAACTATCAATTGGTTCATTTACCAATAACAATTCTCTTTACTCATAAACCAACAACTATACGACTATAAACGTAATAACCTTTTTTAAAGCTCATATTTTATGGAGTATATTGCCGCTTTTTTTAATGTTCTAGCTTGAACGGTTTTGGTGTGAAATTATAAAAGCTATTTGTTTAAACATGTAAGTTTCAAATTTATACATATTCTTTAGGGATTTTTATTATTAGTTTATTAAATTTAACTGAGATACAGATGAAGTAATATTTGGGTGTGATGCAATTGTCAATGAACACAATGGAAGGTTTTTCTCTTAAAACTTTTAGTGTCCCAGTTAACTGAATTTGGTCAACCTTTTGTATATAGAAAACCTGCCATATTTTGTAAATTGAGCAAGATTTTCAAACATTGTTTTTTTTCCACAAATTTAATTTTATATTAAAATTAGGTCTAAGATAATTAATTTGTATTTTACTTGGTAAGAAAATTATTAGGCTAAGTAAATGAAAGCGATTAATTATTTATTATGTTGAATATCTATCTATAGTACAGTCTCTATAATCCGGCCGTGCGCTACACCGGCACAACTGAGCAACGACAGGTTATTCAACTTTTCAAGTCACTGCATGTATGTGAATCAGAGTGTCAGTTTTTACTGTATAACGTGTACAGCCATTATGCCGTCGTTTGCTCGCGAGTTTCAGTAGTGATTATGCCAGTTCTGTGTACTATTGTATTAGTGTAATGTAGTGCAATGTCGGAAAAATGTAAACACGTCACATTAACTTTGGAAAAAAAGTATGAAAATTTAAAACGTTTGGAATAAGGTGATAGTGTAACAAGTTATCTAATTTAGCTAAGAAATACAGTATTGTGCGTGCAACAATACACGACATAAAAAAGAAATTTTTTTTTATACTATCAGCTCTCGGTCCTTTATTTTTATTTACTGGTTACGTACGTTTCGCCTTTTCTATTCAGGCATTATCAAACCTACAGTTCGCTTAAGTCCTTTACATTTGTTGATGCACATCAAGTTTATAAAATGAAACACTTACACGAAAACATTCACAAACAACATGTAATTACGCGAGCCGAATTGTGAATCAAATTTAAATGTCCCTATTGAGTGTTGTGTTGTGTGTTAAATGTTGTTTGTGAATGTTTTCGTGGAAGTGTTTCATTTTATAAACTTGACGTGCATCAACAAATGTAAAGGACTAGCGAAGTATAGGTTTGATAATGCCTGAATAGAAAAGGTGAAACGTACGTAACCAGGAAATAAAAAATAAAAATAAAGGACTGAAAGTATAAAAAAAAAAATAGTAAAATTAACCAGTTCAGTAAGGCAATCAGAAATAATGACAAAATTGAGTCGTTCTTCAAGAGTAGAGAATCATCTTGTGGATGATCGGATGATCCTGACAACAGCTGACATAGACACCTGGTTGGCCGGAGATGAAAAAGAACAAATTCAGATCTTGAAGGACGATGAGATCATAGCAGACATACTGTACAGCAATGAAGAAAATAAGACGGAGGAGGGGAGCCAGGTCTCCGCCGTGCATACTATAAACACCGATACGGCTCTAAATGCTTTCACCACTGTAATCTTGTCAACAGAGGAAAATGGTGCTTCCGCATCTGATACCTTAACACTAAAGAGATCGCAGGAAAATGTGTTCGAGGCTTTCCTTCAATTCAAAAAAGCAAGATATCATAGAGAATTTTTCGCTGTTAAAATTGAAACGTTTTATAGTTCAATTTACTTATTGTACTGTACTTTTTAGAAATTTATAACATGTTTTTGAAGGTACAGTAATTAAATATTACATATGATTGTATATAAACAATGTTTTTATGTAAAATTTTTATTTTGTACCTAATTTTCTACTAATCCGGCTCTACCAATCCCAATATAGGGCCGAATTAGCAAGATCCTACTGTATATATATATAGACTAGCTGACCCGTACGGCGTTGCCCGTGGTGGTTGGTATTTTAAGTCTTTTTAACGTAATTGTATTCTTTTTATGTGTTCAGTCAGTTAATGGTATTTTGCTCTTTTATATATATATAGATCTTAAATAATAAAAGCACTATTGTCATAATAATAAAAGATCTGAAATAATGATTTTAGTAACTTTGATCCCCCCAAACCCCTCCTAAAATTTCAAAATTTTTCATACACTTTCTTAGTGAGCACCTATGGCCCTAGAGGAAGCTACATACCAAATTTAATTCCAATCCGTTCGGTTGTTTTGAAGAAATCGTGATTTAATAACTTTGATCCCCCAAACCCCCCTAAAATTTCAAATTTTTGAAACCCTTTCTTAGCGAGCGCCTATGGCCCTAGAGGAAGCTACATACCAAATTTCATTCCAATCTGTTCGGTAATTTTGGAGAAATCGTGATTTAGTCATTTTTACCCCCAAACACCCCTAAAATTTTCGATTTTTTAAAACCCTTTTTTAGTGAACACTTATGGCACTAGAGGAAGCTACATACCAAATTTAATTCCTATCCGTTCGGTAGTTTTGAAGAAACCGTGATTTAATAACTTTGATCCCCCAAAACCCCCCTAAAATTTCGAATTTTTTTAAACCCTTTCTTAGCAAGCGCCTATGGCCCTAGAGGAAGCTACATACCAAATTTAATTCCAATCTGTTTGGTAATTTTGGAGAAATCGTGATTTAGTAATTTTTACCCCCAAACCCCCCTAAAATTTCCAATTTTTTAAAACCCTTTTTTAGGAAGCACCTATTGCCCTAGAG
>JAGFPH010000024.1:1298061-1330589 GCA_018207615.1 Philaenus spumarius
GAGAGTGCAACTACCTGACAAAAATGGAAAGAAGAAAAAAAAATAAAACATTCAACGGCGTATGTATATGTACATAAAACAAGTTGGTGATGGTGTGCGTCAGCAAACACCATCCTTATAACTATGGAGGTTTATGACACCAGCAAACATACATCACTGATGTTCACCATGGTGAGTGAACATCAGCTACTTGGCCGTTTTTTAAAGGACGCCGTACCTTGAAATCACCAGACATGACCCAACATTGCTATCTCTATGACCCGCAATGATGACGCGTTGGGCCATGCCTGGCTACAACACACAAACTTGGATTAAATCATCTATTAAATCTTACATAATCATTTCTCATAATATAATCATATATAACATGCTAATCTATCTATGTTCTCATTATTTATTAACTAACACCTAATACAAGTACTACGGCGTAGCAAGGTTCGTTGAAACATAGAATTTTCGCAATTCCACCACATTATAGGTGCCTACTTCCTCTCCTGTCTCTATCTCCTCCAAAACATAAGCATTTTCCATCTTTCTCGTTCTTACTTTATATGGACCTCTGTACAATAGAAAGAACTTCTTTATTTCTTTCTTAAGTTGCGACGACAAATAGTGATTTTTCACTAACACTAAATCTCCAACCTCATATACTATGGGTTTCACATTTTTATCATGTAATCTCTTACGCTGATCAGCCTTCAACCTAAGTTGCTTCCTCACTAACGCTAACCTTTCGTCGTTATTCATTTCATTTTGATTTGGGCTTTCTACCAAATTCCTATATATCCTTGGACATTTTTTCTGATACATAATCTCATAGGGTGCAAAGTTCGTAGAGTCATGTATGGAATAGTTTATGCACCTCTCTATGAATGACACATATTCAGGCCATCCATTATGCTGTTCATTTACATATATACGAAACATTTTCCCTAACTCCCTCATGCATCTTTCGCTGGGATTGCTTTGTGGATGATATACGGATGTGTGTCTGATGTGAATACCTTCCCATCCTAAAGTATCATACCAAACACTTGACTGAAATTGACTGCCATGATCACTTAGAATGACATTCGGTTTTCCTACTTCTACCATGTAACACTGTGTTATTTTTTCTGCCAAAACTTTCGAGATTGCCCTCTTTATGGGATATAATTTAACAAATTTAGAAAAAACATCCAACACGACAAAAATATATTTAACGCCTCCCCTCCCAACGGGCAACTCTCCAAACAAATCAACCGCGATTAAATCTAATGGTTTACTCGGTATTATGTTTTTCATTAGTCCCTCTTGCTTTTGATTACTAATTTTGCTTTTTTGACAAAGTACACATCCCCTTAATTTGTTTTTTATAATTTTTTCCATTTTCGGAAAACTAAATGTTTCTCTCAAGATACGGTAACACTTGCTGCTGCCAATGTGACCATACCTTTCATGACAGTCATCTATTATACTATCCAACATAACTAATGGTAAACATATCTTATAACTATCTGAATCATTATACCTTCTAAACAATACATTCTTATAAATTATGAAATATTTCTTTAATTTACTATAATTTTGATCTCTGTCATTTAAAGTTTCTATTATCTGTTTATATTTAACATCGTTTTGTTGTTCAATTACTAATTTTTCAAACATTTTCTTAATTCTCTTATCATTAAATTTCCATTGTTTTTCTAATTTAGCATTATACACCTTTAGCACACCCTCTTCATTTTTTCTAACCATATCTTTATTACTTGTTCTTGACAAAACATCTGCAGCTATATTTTCTTTACCTGGGCAGTATTCTATATCTAAGTTGTATTCTTGAAGGTATAACATCCATCTAAGCAATCTCCCATGAGTCAACTTACAATTTTTTAGAAACATGAGCGCCTTATGATCCGATCTTACTATTGTTTTATTTCCTAAGATGTAATTCCTGAATTTCTTACATCCAAACAGAATGCTCAACAGTTCTTTTTCTGTTATGGTGTATCTCAGCTCGAAGTCTTGCAAGCTTCTGCTGGCAAATGCTATCACCATCTTATCACCATTCTGGTCTAATTGATACAATACAACTCCTAAAGCAATATCTGAGGCATCGGTGCTCATGTAAAAAGTCTCATTGAAGTTCGGGTGTTTCAGCATAACACATTTTAAAAACTCTTGTTTAATCTTGTTAAACACTTCTCTTTCTTTCTCTCTCCATATCCATTGTTTTTTAGCTTTACCATTATTTCCTAACAAATGTCGAAATTGTGCCGTTAACTCTGCATAGTTTTGTCTAAATTTTCTATAGTAATTGCACAGACCCAAAAAACTTTGTAACTGTTTTAAGTTCTTTGGCTCTGGAAATGATTGAATGACTCTAACTTTTTCTTCATCTGCCCTTATACCCAAATTTGAAATGTGATAACCTAAAAAATTAATCTCCCTTTTACAAAAACTAGATTTACTAAGCTTTACTGTAACATTGAACTGTCTTAATCTCTCAAAAAGTCTTGCTAAATGTTCAATGTGTTCATGAAACGTTCTTGACGCTATGCAGATGTCATCGACATAAATGATAGCAAAAGATTGGACTTCTGGTCCCATGACATGGCTTAACCCTTTCTTGAACACTGAGGTACTTATATTCAAACCAAACGGTAACCTTTTAAATTGTAAATTTCGCCCATTAAAAGTAAACGCTACATATTTTCTGGATTCTGCATCCAATTCTATTTGCCAAAACCCACTTACTAAATCAATACTACTAATGTAATTTACCCCCTCAAATCTTTGCAACAAGTCATCAATGTTCTCAGGTGCTTCCCTGTCAGGTACTATTAATTTATTTACTTGTCTTGCGTCGAGACATAACCTAACTGAGCCGTCCTTTTTTATGACGCATACTAAGGGATTTGAATAAGGACTGCTTGAACTTTCTAAAATGTCATTTGCTATCATTTTCTCAATTTCGCAGTGCACCGCTTCTCTTTTCGAATGAGGCACTGCATATGACCTATTTATAAATGGTTCATTTGGTTTAATGTTTAACTTGGCCTTAAAATCCCTTATTTTTCCCGCTTTATCTGAAAAAATATCCCTATAATAATTCAAAACAGTGGCCAACTTACTTTGCTCTAATTCATTTCCCAAGTTACTACTATCAATTACTTCCCTTAAATTTTGTTCCCACTCTAACTCCCGGTCGTTTTCTAATATTTCCAAATTGTCCTTACTATACATTGCCTCATTATAAAAAGAATAAACCGTGTCCTCCATTTGTGACTCTATATTATTAAACATATTTGTCTCTTCAAAAACAACATTATTTTTATTTTTACACAATTTTAAACCACACACATACATTTCCTCTTTATTAATGAATTTTGTATCTATTTCAACGTTCTCGTGTTTAAAATGTATCAATTTGTTTTCAAAATCTATTCTAGCTCTACAACTTTCCAAAAAATCACACCCCATTATAAAATCTAAATTTAGCCCATTAATTACTAAAAAATTCATTAATAAAGTTTTATTATTTATCTTAACCTCTAAGCATATTTGTTTTGAAATTCTCTTACTTCTAGTGCCAGTTACTCCAGTTATTAACAGATTTGACACTGGTAACTCCATAATTTTATTTTGGCTTAATTCTACCAATTCTTTGAAAATATTTTCACTTACTACAGTAACTTCTGAACCAGAGTCTACTATGCAAGAATATTTTTTATTAAAGACTTCTATCTCTATTTCTACTATGTCACCCTTAATAGGTTTAGATTTAATTTCAGTGAAATTATTTTCATTTATTAGCATATCATTTGATTCTAACTTTAAATTATTATTATTGTTACTATTATGTATGTGTGTCGTTAAAATTTTACTAACACTAGATTCCGTCGGCTTGTCTTGTTCCGACAAATGAATACCAGCCGATTGTATTATTGTCGATGTTCGTTTCCCTTATTTTGCCCAGGTGAGGTTTGTCTATTTTGACCGTTACCATTACCTGCCATATATCTATTGGAATCATTCGGTGGCCTATTATACTGTCCATTCTGTTCCCTATTGGCTACATTTCCACTGTTGTTCGTATTAAACGATGGCCTATTTGGATTAAATGCCCTATTTTGTTCAAAAGGTGGCCTATTTTGATTAAATGTTGACCTATTATTGTCATATGTTTGCCTATGTTGCTGGAATGGCCTATTTTGGAAGAATGATGGCCTATTTTGATTAATTTCTTTACGAAATACGTTAGCCTCTGGATTACTATTTCTATTTTCATTAATATGTTTTTGGCTCTCTTGCCAATCCATGATGATTTTTTCTAGCCTATTCAAACTATCAGGCATTGCTGCCAACAACACTAGTCTTAAATCATTAGGTAATTGTTTAACAATATGCCTCGTGAATGTTTCCATTGGCATTGGTGGGTCCAAAAATTGCGTTTGATGAAATAACCTGATTACATAGTTATGTATATCCCTAACCTGTCCCTGATAAACTTTACCTAACATTATTTTTACTCTCAGATTCTCCTGTTTGTCCTGAGACCAAAATCTATTCAAAAAGGCTACTTTAAACTCTGAAAAATCTTTCCACTCTATATTGTGAACATCAAACCAAATTTCTGCTTCCTCTTTAAAATATTTTCTAATCAACACTTTTTTAAACTCCCACTTATCTTGCCTACATTTATTGAACATTTCTAAAGCATTCAAAAATGTTTTTGGATGCGGTTCCCTTTTCTCATGATAAAAATCTGGTATTATGGTTTCATTTTTTATATCTCCAATCATAACTACAGAATTATTATCTAGCCTACTTTCCATATCACTCTTAAATTCTTCTAAGTTATTATTTACACTCTTAAATTTAGAATTAATTTTGTCAGTAAAGTCTATTTCCAAATCTTTTGTTTTTTGTTTCACCTGTTCTACTTCTATATCCACCAACGTAAATTTATCATTCATCTTTTGTTCTATTTTAATTAAATTACCCTCAACTTTGTTTTCAATTTCAAAACATTTATTTTCCACTACCTCTACTTTATTAGTCACACTCTGGTTCACTTCTGTTAACTTATTTTCAAAAGATTTGGAAATGTCATTCACGTTATTATCTATCGACTCTATTTTTACATCTAGGCTTTTACAAATTTCACTGAATCTCAAGTCATTTTCTACTTTTAAGTCTTTCATCTCTATTTGAAGATTATCTAATTTAGAATTTAAATTGTCATTATTTGTTTTCATTTCTGTTTTTAAATCGTCATTATTTGTTTTCATTTCTGTTTTTAAATCCATTAAATTGTCATTATTTGCTTTTATTTCTGTTTTTAAACTTTCATTATTTACTTCCATTTTTACATTTAACTTTTCAATGTTTACCTTGATTTCTGTTTTAAAATTAGTTAAAAAGCTCATCATTTTTTCAAAATTATCCTCAGCAAAATTATCATTTAACCTAACCTCCTTCAAACTTTCACTAGGCTTATCTTTACTTGTCTCTTTCATTTCTGACTCCTCTACCTTACTTTGTACACTCTCATTTACGGACTGATCCAATTCTAAACCTGAATCATTCAGGCCCAACTCTTCTACCCTGTTTGCCATATTTTAGAATTTATTTCAACAATTTGAAATTGAGTTGTCTGCCACAACGCCTCAAAAATCTCCAAAATCGCCACGACATCCATTCCGCCTTCGTTTAATAGCCCCCGAGTTGAGCGCCATTTTGTAACTTATGGTTACAAAAAATAAAATAAAATGTTAATTATACTGTGTTAAAAAAAAATGGGGTTCGGTAAAAAGTTCAAAAATAAAAAAAAATATGTTTTAAATCAAAATAAAAATGCTATATGTGGATTATCTAATAACCATTAATATCTCTTCAACCTCCTTTACCTATTTACCTTAAAAAACAAAAATCGTCGCTCATGTACCACTTAAAATTGCTTATGCACCTCCTAGGCCTATTGCCTCACTACAATAATAATCATCACCCACCTTTAACTCTCCATAACCTCTTTCTTCCAACTTCAACGTAGAACAATATTAAATATTTCACCTTACTTCAACTCATCTTATTATTATAACCTTAAAACTCACCTTACTTAAATTCACCTTAAAAATCACCTTCACTTGACTCCCATAATCTCAATAATAAAAAAAATAATAATCATGATAATTTGCGATAATCCACATATAACCCCACTTATGCTCCGTTTGCATATATTTATTTATAATTACTAATCACTGAAAGATACTTGTTAATTGACTCTATTTTCTTAGGGGCGGGAACCTGGCTAATTAAAGTAGTGACTAAATGGACACACGTGGCTATATAAAGAAATTCAAGGCATTGTGGCAGCAACTATTCGTTTACTCTGACATAATTAAAGAATGCTGATTTACAAAGAAATACATCAAGACTACAAAAAACAAACAACAAATCATTTATATATAAATATGTACAAGTTACAATTAGGCCCTAATCCACCTATCGTATGACGCAATAGCTAAGAAAATTGAAGCTAAGTTATTTCTCAAAAAATTGTAAAACTCTATAATGCAGACTTCTAAAGTTAAAACTAATGGCCATATTTACTCACGATACCAGTTGTTTTTGTAATTGAATTTAGTTTTGCACTGACTCTATTTGATGTAGCTAGCTTATTTCCGTAGCGTTAGTCCGGTCACATGGCGGCTTTTTACAATTTCACTTTCCAAGAAAAGTACACAACAGATTTTAGTTTCTAAGTCTTCACCAACTTTCAAGCACTTCTACTTCATTTCAATGCAACATTTGTTGCGGTTTTAAGGAAAATATAACATTTACGACGACTTTTCACCACCACCGTCCAGTTACTTGAACAGTTCGTTACGCCATTTTGATAGAAGACCCTGCTACAAAAACGTTCCGATTCGTCCCAAGGAAGAACCAATACGTCTCACAACGTTCCAATTCTTGTGACATCTGTGTTCTTTCACATACATAGATTGATCCCCTCTCTCTCTTCCAATTGCTTCCATGATCACTGTACATACTATCATATTAAGTTTTCGATTTATTAAATTGTGCTCTGTACTGTTGTTATATTCTTTTTATTTTTATTATTATTTATTTATTTATCGAACTGTTTATAGTCTTAAATACCGCTTCATATTATTTGCTCATAACGCACCACTCGTTGAAATAAAGTTTCTGAACAACTCCACCCTTTACACACGCTTATATTTTAATATATACTTTTTAAGTCTGCTTTTGTATTTCCTATTTTTACAGTCTGCTTTTACATTTTATTATTTGTTTATTAAAGAAAAAATGATTCTACTGTAATTATTTTGCGTCATTAAGAAATGTAATTATATGAAAAAATTAAATGATCAGTATTATTTATGTATTGCGTCATTTATTCATTTAGACCAAATCTCTGTTCCTTTAGTCACTATAGGAAACAGCTGATTCATTTCTTACTTTATTATTTTCTCTGTAACATGGATGTAAGTGTTACACAATAAAGTTATTGGCATAATACAAATACCAAAATTCACAGTTCTGTGAAATGTGTCCGAAGAAATACATATGCCAAACCAAAAGAAGCATGAAGACAAGAACGAAATAACATTTTTCTCATTTAAAGTACAATAGGCCAGGTAAATCTGCTATAGCTAAGCATTGTTTAGATGAAAACCATTATTTTAAAATAGAAAACTCTGTATTATTGAAAAATGTAACTGAACTTAACATAATAGATGCTTGGGAAACTTTTTTATTAACAAATATAGTAAAATAATTGCAAATAATGAATTAGGACACATACAAAATTCTATATTAAAATAATGTATTGTTGAAGATTATTATTGGTTTAGTAATTTGTTTAGTTATATAGTAAATGTTAGGCTAGTTATAATAAAGCTAGGCATTTGTGAACGCCCCCCCCCCCTCTACTAATGTTAAGCTACGCCCCTTTGAGTTTTGTATAAATACGGGACATGAAACACTGTTAGGATAGTTATAGTTTGATTATTGTAGCTCGTGTATCACTGAATGTGGCGACTTTGTCATTGAAACGCGTTTGAGTTAATAAACATATTAGTTATGAGATTCTGGGTACTAGTTTTATTCTATCAAATTTAGCACTGAAAAACTATTAAATTACATTAGATGAAATCTTATAAAACAAGGAATATGACTATTACAATGTAGCCAAATTTAATGCAAAACAATATGTTAGTGCTAACAAGCAAAATGCTCAAATATTATTTGGATTTAAAAAAAATTGAAATCTTATATGTTACCAAAAGGAGACAAGTTAGGTCAGGGTTTTCATTTACATTAGGCCTATTATTTTTTGGGGTGCAACCTTAACACAACCTGAACCTAAACCTACAGACTCCAGCCTCAGTATGTTTTCAGTTTGTAAACATATGTAAGTTGGTAGCATTTCTTATATTAATTTTAAAAATATACTAATCTGGCAGCGCTGTAATATCCATCAGCTTAGCAAGATGGCTGAAAGTTTAGTATGTTAATTCGACTTTGGATTTTGTTGTCAGTTCTTTTATAGGTCTACTTAATTTATATAGCAAATTTTTAATGCACGAATCACTGGAGTGTATAGTTTCATTATATGAGGGTTGTCCAGAAAGTTACTTACTTTTAAAATAAAAAAAAAAGAAATTTTATTATATTTGAAAGGGATAATTTTAAAGTATTTTTCTACAAAGTTGTCATTCAAATTTAGGCACTTATCATAACGATGCACAAGCTTTACAATTCCGCCAGATTTGTACAACGGTCTTGGATTTCAATCACTAGGTTTACACCGGCATGAAGTTCTGCCTTACTGTCAAAAGCGCTGTGATGCAAGCAAGGTCTTTATCGCTGGAAAGAGGTGGTAATTGCTTGGCACCAGATCTGGACTATAGCCTACGGTGTATGATCAAACACCTCCCATCCAAGAGCTCTCTGATACGATTAACCGTGTATGTACATACGTTGTAGTGGAAAAACTACACTTTGTATCCCTTGCCTTAATTTTATCAGTGTTTCACAATATCTTTCTGAGTTAATTGTTGAGCCACGTTCAAGGAAATCAACCAAAAGCACTCTCTCAGCGTCCCAAAACACAGTTGCCATAATCATTCCAGCTTCTGGGAAACCTTGTAAGGTCCCATTCCATGGACTGTATTTTGTCTCACAATTGACATGTTTTACTCATGTCTCATCTCCCGTTATGACATGATCGAGAAACGAGTTACCATACTGGTTGTAGACTTCGAAGAAATTTAGAAACATGCTTTTTTTTTGTGGTCATCCGACAAGATTTTTGGCACCCATCATGCACAAAACTTGTGATAACCAAGCTTCCCTGTTATAATTTCATGCAGTAAACTCCGTGAAATTTGGGAGAAATGAAGTGAGAGTTCCGTAATCTTCACAAAGTTTTTAGTTGACTTTCATCATCGGTTTGTCGGTCACAAGACTAGGCTGACCACTTCGGTCATTATGAACCATTGATGCGGCTATTTTAAACTGAATGCACCACTGCCTCACTCCACCCATTATACCAGAAAAAGTTGCCAATGAATTCCAGTTGGTTTTAGGTTTTAACAATAAAAACCTAATCACAGAACGTAAAGTGGAAAAATCCAGCAGGCTACGATTGATGCATTAATACAGAAATTAGTGATGCTATAAAGGTTCCAGTTTTTTCTTTAAAGGAATCCTAAAGAGTACGCAAGTGATTGAGTATGATTTACAATGCAATGGTTGATAAAGATCAATTAACCCTTAAACTGTCAGACTTCAATTTGAGCACTCGTGAGGGAGTGGCACTTGGAATAAGTCTACTTTGACAACTCTACTTGTATTGAATATTTCACCCACTAAAAAAAATCCAATCACAATAAAACAAAAACCGTTGGAAAGAAAATGATTTAAACTTAACTTTTGTATTGGCACATTTTTTTCTACAACGTATATTTACATATGTAATCATCGTTTTAAAATTGTAGTTTTCTGTAAACCTGTTGCCACCCGTGAAACACAAAGCAATTTATACCCAACTTTGTCACGTCTCTAAAGCTCAATGGCGCTCGAAAGAAATATTTTGACTAATAATATAAAGATATCATTGAATTCGTCAAGATTTTATCTTTCTAAAACTGCCTTCCAATCAGACGTCACTCTTATAGTTTTGAAAATAAGAAGGTTTCTGTAAACCTATGCTTTAAAATGATAGGATTACCTATCGTTTTAAATTTGTTTTTTTTATTTAGTTGGTGTAAATTTACTGTTCGACACTAGGCTGATGTTTGCAGACGACGACTTTTTTTTTTAGGAAATAGAGTAGGTAGTGCTGCCAACCTAGTATATTGTACATATTGTACTAATTGAATATTGTTGAATTATATATTGTAGTTCAGTAGATTAGATTAGTGGTATAATGATTGTAAGATTACATTTACTTTATGACAAGTATAAATATTGTATTGTTTAGTGTTTAATATTTTTAGCTGCGCTATGATATGTTATTTGGGTCACAATTTGTAGATAATACATTTATGAATGTATATACTGTACATGTAATTGTATCGTTTTGTGTTCACGATACGAAACGAAATAAGTTGTGAAGTTATAGAGACTTTATGAACACTCTGTGTATGGGTCAAAGTCACAAAATGGGACAATTTAAAAAAAAATTAAATTAAAATTAAGTACCGTATTTGATTTTATATAAATAAATAGCATATTAGGTAAATAACATGTTCAGGAACCTTATCTCATATGTAGCTGAGCTAAATTCTATGAATTTCTACTTTTTTTATGGACTTTTAGTGTACCCGAAGCATTAATGGATACAAATCGGTCACGCTTGCTTAATCGGTAAAATATTACTTTGAGATAGCTTAAAAGTATAATTAATAATATCTAATATACAAAATAACATTCATTTAATAATTCTGTATAAAAATTATACAATCAGATTTTTAATCAAACATATACTGCCGATTTTGTGTGTGTGACCGATTTGTGTGGCCGTGACCGGGTAGTAGCGATCGTGACCGAATGGTATCGATCGTGACCACGCGGTAGCGATCGTTAACGCGCGGTAGCGATCGAGGCCGTTTTGATAATAATTTAAATTTGTGATTAGAAAATGCTGGAAGACAAGTAAAATAGTTGTTTTTATAATTAAAACAAACAATGGTTAGGGTAAGCAGCTTTTAGTGTTGAAATAAACAAAGCAACCGAAAAATCATAACAAAGTACTGATTGGCTATAATAATGTGATATTTAAAAAAACAAAGTAACTTCTTGAGTTAATATGTATAACAACAAAATCTTTAATAATTCCAGATATAACACAAACAAAGGATATATAATTACTAAAAGTGGTAAATAAACAAAACGGTCACATAATACCATGGCGGTCACGCTACCGATTTGCTCGTGACCGCTTTGTAATTTTCAAGTAAAACTCGGTGAATTAGCATTAATAGGTAACATAGGTTTGTCCTATTGAGTTTAGGATAAAGACAACGAATGCGCAACTAACTAGGCACGTTGGTTACTGCAACATTTTAATATACACTTAAAATATTTACGTGACCGTTTTGTCATGCAATTAAGGTACTATTATTAGTTTCCTTAAATTTAGGTGATTTTTCGAAGAATTTAACAAATTGAAATTATTTCAACTAAGCCAGCAGTTGAAGTTCACTAATAAACTTCCAACAGACTACTGATCGCGTCAATTCTATCGCGATCGATAACGTAAAGGCAGGTTTATACTTTAGTCGGTCTTTGTTTAGCTGTTTCAAGGACAAGTGTTGAATAAGAAAAAAAACATATAGTTATCTTGTAATCTGCTCGAATATTCTTTATGTATTAGTCATCCATCACATAACCTAAACGTTCATTCTATGCCGTTTTTGCCGTAATTATCGATCTCCTTGTTTGTTTATTTGACATTCAATATTTAAGATAGCTGGTCAAGGAAAGTGACCAATTTGTATTTCTTAGAAAGGAAATATATTTTAGTCACTAAAAATAGTAACTTTTTATCATGCAATTTGTCTAGGGTGAAGGAAAAAAGTGTTTCAGAAATATAAACATTTTTATTTTCGTCATATTTTTTTTTTTTTTTAAAGGGACTGAAATTGTCCCGTTTTGTGACTTTGACCCGTATATAGCATAAGGTTGTAGCCTAATTGTTTTGCAAAAAAAAAAAACTAATTTAATTTCTGTTTGTTACTTCGCTTTTTTTTATATGTCGCACAGTTGTAATTGTTTTACATGTACATCCGTTTGCGTCAGTTTACATTACGACCCCTTGCCATACATCTAATATTTCAACAGTTGTGTAAGAAGGTAAATTGTAATTTAAACAAGTTTAAGTGAGTTTTAGTTGAAAGCGTTTTATTTTACTTAACTGATGTTAAGCCGTAGGAATATCGGAAATCGGCTATCGTGTTTATTTACGTTCGCATTCACAATCCGATGTTTTAAGTACAAGATAGGCTTATGTCTAATATTTTCTATTTATAATTAATTACAATACATTTTGTTATTTAAAGTTATTTTCGGTTTTCATTTAATTCAGACGTTTATTATAGAATTGAATTGAAACATTAAAATGATGTATTAGAACATTTCTTGCGTGTACGTTGGCACCGCTGCTGCAATATAGCATAGGGTCGAATAGTAAATTTGTGCCATTTAGTTTATAGTCTACCGAAAAGTGATTAATTTAGTGTTTTGCTATTTGTTACATGTATCCTGGATATATACGATAATTTATCAAGTTTGTTTTTATGATAATTTTATAACTAATAATTTTATAAGCATTAGAGGCGTAAGTTTACTATTCGACCCTAGCCTAATATTTTTGCAGACAACGATGTTGTTTTACATTCTACTGTTAAATTTTGAATACAGGTAAACATACTGTGACTAAATACTATATAGGTTAGAACCTTTTAGGTTTTTTTAAAATTATTCTTGCATTTCTGTTGCCATAGGTTAGCCTAGGGTCGAATAAGTAAACTTGCTTCGCATTGGAATATGGGAGTATGACAATCGTGTCATTTTAACGTGTTGTGTAAAAAAAAAAAACCATGAAGTATTAATTCATATATATTCTATAGGTTAGAACCTTTTAGGTTTTTTTAAAATAATTCTTGCATTTCTGTTGCCATAGGTTAGCCTAGGGTCGAATAGTAAAATTGTGCCACA
The DNA here is from genome assembly GCA_018207615.1 of Philaenus spumarius. NCBI lineage: Eukaryota > Metazoa > Arthropoda > Insecta > Hemiptera > Aphrophoridae > Philaenus > Philaenus spumarius. The sequence goes on from JAGFPH010000024.1 coordinate 1,311,292, forward strand.
TTGGAATATGGGAGTATGACAATCATGTCATTTTAACGTGTTGTGTAAAAAAAAACATGAAATATTAATTCATATATAGGCTATTTGACACTACCGTGAAATAAGTTTATTTTAACTAGGCCTATTTGTTCCATTAAATTTTGTTGAAATAATCTTGATGTTTATATTTAGTTAAAACGTTTAATAATAGGCTTATATTGCACATAGATTGGCATCTCTGCTGTAATAAGGCGAGGAGTCGTGTTGTAAATTTTACCCTTGAAGTGAATAGCCTATTCAAAATGTATTAATAGATTTAACAGGAAATGTTGAATTTAGATTAGTCATTAGATGTACTTGTATTTTACTGCAACTTTAAGAGCACTGTACTTAAAATCATTGACCCAATCTAAAATAATATGATACAATCTAAATACTAACACAACAGACATGATACAATAAATGTAGCCTAGGCCTAGTACAAATACCTTGTAATTTGAGAATTGATGTTTAGCAAGCCTCTAGTATCAGTGTGTAAGTTTTAATATTATTTCAGTTATAATTACTTCAGAGAATAGTGCACACATATATATATTCTATTACTATTTATTTAGGCCTGGTTATTATAAAAGAACTTGAAAGCATAACAAAACAGCCCAAGCCTTCATAAATAATATTAATTGTACAACAGGTTATTTCATGAAATGTAATCTTGTTAACAGGTTACATACATTAGCCTTGAGTTGGGAAAATGCAGGGGCAATGTCCAATTCATGTGCAGAATTCACCATAATATTGCCGTGACCGACATAAATTGCAACAGTCCAACGTGAATAAGCAAGGTTAAATTGGCTAAGGCCTACTTTTTACAACAGTTCTTCTAAGGCGGTGTACCGACACCACATTGTTCAAATTAACTTGCATGTCTAATAGTCACAAACACAAAATTTTAAAACGAGAACCATTATAATTGGAAATTAACCCATAAAATTGGGGATTCATATAAACACCTGAACTGTTAGCCACTTAAATATTGTCCGCAGAACAGCTGAAGGATCAAACCATTAAATTCAAATAGCAAGTATTTGTTTCAAATGTGAGCCTAAGGTGGAAATGCCATTAATCTCTAGTATTCTCCAATTCAATAAATAAATAGTCATTTACTTTAAAAAATAAAAATAATAGTAAACGCTATATCGATGAAATATCACAATTGCACTAAAACACAACTCGCTATTCGCTAAACACCGGCCATTGCAGTGCTGTGTTGCCACATTGCTAGTGTAGCTGTATGTTGCCAAATTTAACACACACTGACAAATTGCAGCAGTTATTTATATATGCATCGCAATTGCAAATTAATTATGAAATATTTTGCACATTTATTTATTAATTTGACTTAATTACAACAATATGTTATTAACATAATACAAAAATTTAAAAACACGTATGTCTTAGGTCCATCAACTTTAGTTCTCATCATTTTTTTTACCTTATGCAAAGGATAGGCCGTGAAGGGGAAATGCCAAGGGAGGGTTGTACGTATATTTTGTCATTCCCTACAAATGATAGTTTAAACAATTCGAAAAAAAAACATCATAAAACGGTTATACACCACCGTACATTGTTATTTTACTAGACTTCTGTTTTGTAATTTAGTTACATTTTAATATTGCTGTTAAAAGAAAAATGATATATGATGATATTCAAGGATGTAACTTGAGTACCTATTATAAATAATTACGGGAGAACAATTATTGACGAATTTAAGGCATTGTAATAAAAGGGTAGAGCGAGGATGGCAATTTCTGAGACAAATGTTTGAGTTTAGGCTCAAAATAAGGACTTTAATGGTACTGAAATTGCTCTTTATGTAATGTAATTTGACCAATGACTGTTAAGAAGCACTCACATAGCAAATCGAATGCCAATAATGTTGAACACAACACAACCAAAAAAAGTAGGTACCTAGTCAATAAGTCAACCAAGTAAATCCAAGAAAATCTACTGTGGATTATTTGTTATCAAATGGAGTGATACACACAGTACTACAACGTAGCAAAACTTATAGCCTAATTGTAATAATTTGTTTCCATTGAATCCGCCAATGGTTGTTACGAAAAAGGCATGTGGTAGGCCCATAGAACTCCATTAATACATCTGGTATGCTCAGGCTGTGTTCAAGAAAATGGTCTTTGCCCCCACTTCATGATGGTCATTCACAGCCGCTCAGTGGATTTCAGCATTGTGCTTCCTGCCGTTTACACACTTTTGCGCCTCACCAGATTCATGTAATTAGAATCAAATTTATATATTATTTATCTGCATGAACTACGGAATCTAACAGTATAAACTTCTTGTAGTTTGGTAATTTATTGGATTTGTAGTACATAATGAAAAATATTTAGTGTTTCAAAATTGTAACACGAACATTAGCGTAAACTTTTTTGTTTTTGCATTATTCCAGCGGAAAAGTTGTAGATAATTAGTTGATCCACAATTTTTATCCCAAAAATTTTTTTATAAAATGATTTATTTGTTCTGGAGATGGTAACAACGTTTTCCGCGTTCAATCAATTCGCGTCGCACTTCTCAGTTCAGTCTTCACAACTTCAGTGAACTGACGCGATGCTTTGTTATATAACACGAATTTGATTACATTAACAAGCTGAAGTAGGTATGACTTATTAATTTTACAGACAGGAAGTGGTCTATGGTAGCTACTTTTGCTTTTATTTTGGAAATAGATATTTGTTTCATTGCCGCTGTTTTTAATTAAGGGTCTGCTCCAGTAAACGAGAAATCCACCAGAACGCAAACGCCTCTCACTATATCCCTATCTAAACAGTGCAATTTCTTGCGCTGACATTGCCTCATTTCAAACCATTTTATAAGTCTATCTTTTGTAATTGAGTGTTGAAAAAAAACTGAATATTCTTTATAAAATTTCGGATCCTTCTTGCAAATTATTTTTCGTTATTGATTTCTTATTGTGTTAGGAAAAAAATTCAAACTTTGTACTTACAAAATGTCAAAATCAAAAGCATTTTAAAAAAATGTAAATTGCAAGACGGATGCGTATTGTGACTGTGCTTAAAATGAGACCTTGCAAACAATTTTATGATAAAAAACAAACGAAATAAATGGTTTGAAATTTAACATTGCTCTTATGGGATAAAAATCCAAGATGGCTGCCACTACAGCAGACCCTTAATAAACTGAATCACAAGTGGAACCAATATAGAGCATGTAAAATGACACAGGGAAGAGGTTAATATTTCAAATGAATTTAAAAAGCAATTGTAAATTATATTTTATTATAATATAACAGTTGTTCATAGGCATCTTACGTGTTATTAATCAAAATTAACTTATTTCAATTTTGCCACTTTGATACTTTATTTTGATCCATGGATTGAGTCCGGTATAAATCATGGCATCGTATTTTGAAAAAAATAGCAAATCTTTTTTTTACTAGTTGTAACTCATGTCGATCATCACTAGGAGATGATTACCTTTAATATGAGAAAACCAAAGACCGTATAAAAAAAGCTTTTAAATACAAGCTTTTAATCAACTCATGTCCAACATTTTTCTCGCTTAAAGTTTGTTTCTACCCCAAAAATAAAAAAGTTTACGCTCAGTAATTTTTTCATGTTCCGATTTTTTTGGCTGATTATATTTTGTATTTTTATAAATTTGTTAACTGACTGATCTGTACGTTGTTTACTCCGTTGGAATCCTCAATTCTTCTAGATAAGAAATATGTAAGTTTAATTATAATCGGATGATCTCTGTGCGATGGAGGAGAGTATTAATGAGTGCGCGCATTAAAATATTTTGCGGCTAAAATCGCACAGTTGATGAAGTTGACCTACAAGCGGAGAGGGAAGGAGTTTTGTTTCGCTTCCAAAACTCCCCTCCATTCCAGGTGTATTAATACAGTTCTATGGGTAGGCCTATACAGTAATTAATTAATTGTAGCCTTTAACATAAACACGTAACTCTCAATGGATATAAAACTATTTAAAGAATAAATAAAAACATACAATATTACTTATCATAAAGATTTTGTATTTTTAGATTGTTTTATATTTTATATGGGATACTGTATATCTAGTAGATATCTCTCATGGACAAGGGTTTGAGAACATATTTCGATTAAAAATAATAAAATAAGCGAGTAGTCTACCACGAAAAACTGGTAGTGTTCAGTAGCCATTTTTATGAGATTCAAAAAAAATGAAAATTGAAACTGTATAGCAAAGTATTTTATAGATGTAAGAACCTAAACAAAAATTGAAAGAAGTTCAATATTTTAAAATTGCTACAAACAGGATAAAATGCCCATACAAAAGAAATCGAAACCAAACTGCACTATGTGAGAAAATGTGGAATGTTCTGTATCTGGAAAAACTCTTTGAATTTACTTTAAAATGTTTTACTAACAATTCAAGTGAAAAACTAATACAATATTTATGGAACAATTTAGTTAGGCCTATAAACCACAAAACATAAATTGCTATTTTGTCACTCTTCCATAAAACCGATGCAATTTTAAATGAGTAATTACAAATGTTGACTATTTTGTCCTCTTTTAACAACAAACATAATTCAAATTTGTCCTAAACATATTAATATTTTTAGGAAATGTGGGATTTTCCTTTAACAAATGCATGGCTTACTCTAGATTAAAAAATATATCTTACACCTATAAGTAAATGGGAGAGAAACATAAATGTAAAAGATTAGGTGGAGAATAAATATGCTGTATTTATAAATATGTATGTAAACAATCTACATAAATGCAAAGTGAGTTAAACACAAATAAAAAAATATTTCTAGCAGAAAATCAATTGATATTTTATAGCTCCAAGCTGACTGAAGCTGACTGGTTTCTTTTTCATTCCAATAATATAAATACTGACATTAAAAACTGACTGAAACCCTAATTATTGAAGCCTAGTTGCAATAAAATCAATACTACAGAGAAAAAACTTTTTCTTAAGAAAAAACTTCATGCTATCCTGTAATAATATTGTAGAGTTGAATTATTACAAAAAAAAATTTCAAATTATTCTTTCTTTATGAAGGTTTTATTTAAGTGTTAAAACAGCTTTATCTACATTTTTGTGTACGATACATTCCAGTCATGATACTGTTGACCATGTAACACATAGATACAATGCATGAAGTGGCAAAATGAAAGCAAATTTATTATAAATAATGGTGGAGTCTTCTTTTTTATAATTATAAAAAGTGTGAAAACACCAACTTTTAATTCTTCTTTCATTAAACTCCTCCTACATACGGAACATGGTGGAAAGATAAAGCAAACATGAACTGCTGTATGTCCCTCTATTGCATAAACTTAAAACTAGTGCCAAGATTTCCCCCTCCCTAGAAAAACGAAATTGTTAAACTATGATACTACAAAATGGAACAATAATTCATCATCATACTAAATTGAAACATTGACCACTCTCCAATTTTTAACTATGAATCGAAGTATGGGTGTTTTGCTAGTTATGTATACTCCTAATGAAATTAGACAAATTGTCAAATGAGTAGTAGACCATACAATTAAGTAGGTACTTTCAATAATATTCAGAAAATGTTTTGTTTCAATATAAAAAGCCTAACTGTTGGAAAAAAGCTAAATACCACTCCAACTTTATGATAGTTTAAATATAAATAATGTATACAAAATAATTTTTCAAATTCCAATAAAAAAATTACAACTATAAATAATATGACAGGTTATTTTCTAACACACCATTTACACTTTGAACACAGTAGAAACATGTACTCCACCTATACAGTTTTATTTAACTCATCACTTTTTTACAAATAACCCTGATTCCCTTCAAGTCAACTCTGATTAATTGGCAACACTGTCCCTCCCCCTCATATTTCAATTAAAGAGAAATCATAAAAAATGTGATAATTATTCTCTTTATCTCCAAAGTTTCTTGTCCAAAAATATATATATTTTTTTAGAGATATGTCTCTGTGTCACCATCTATTTTCTCGGCTATATTACAGCTATCGACATGAAATTTGAAACAGTCATAGAACTCGCTCGCTTGCACCTAGTCATACAAGAGTCAAAAGTGGGAAAATATTTTTTTTAGTTCATTAGGAGTTTTTAACAACCAAAACTCATACTTAACCAGTTTTCATAAATTGCTTTGGTAAGGATTTGACGAGCTGAACTGAAACATTCTAAAAAACTAAAAAAAAAAGTAATCCTACTAAAAAATCCTATTCGGCAAGGCCTATAGGATAGGCGTAGATAGATTTTTAAGTTCTCATTTACTCCCATAAGCTAAGCAAAATATCAAATTTATTGCCCTTTGAACTATGGTTTGCAGTTTAAAAGAAAATGTTTAAAACATATGTTGGCAATATTAAAAAGATTTAAAGTAATTGTAAACAGGCTCAATGTTGTGTATGCTAAGTAATCAATTTTTTGTTCTGCAACCTCATTTTGGTCACTTCTTGCAGTAAGGGTTGGTCTTTGAAAAATTGTTTCAGACAATATTTACAATAACTTAACGGTTTTGATACTAAGCCTAATACGCGAGTTATGAATTTGTTTGTCCTCAATAACTATTTTTTCCACTCCTTGAGCTAATTGTTGGTATTATCGTAAAACCTTTAAAGAAAAGATTTTGTTACTAATCTTAGAAGGTGTAATAACTTTAATATTGAAAAAGCTAATAACTAAGCAGCGATTTTTCAGTTTTTCAAAAACATTTCCTCAATTCTCATTTCAAGGTTCTCGGACAACTTCAAACGAAGAATTTACATGTGCACTGGCTAATTTCGTTGCAATTTTAATAATTTATTAATTAATGCAATTGTATTCTTTACATTTTACTTAAAACTTTTAAGAATTTTTATTTTTTTGTAAATTTTTGTACAAAAAATGTACAACGCCTGTAGCGTCGTGTAATTGTGTTAATACTCTAAGTTTTTAACTGTTTGTGGATTGATTAAAATAAATAACAAAGTGCAATTCTTTCTCCACAATGGAAAGAAGTAAGAAGAAAGATGTCCTGAACCTGACGATGACGGTATACCGTTAAAACAGGTAATCCACTAGGTCAAACAAGGATGGTTGGTGTTAACCCCTAAACTAACTGATTATATTCTCAATCCTGGAGGTTAACAACACGTTATGTATTAGTCTGAATACATAATGATGTAATTTGAGCAAAATTATGACAGTTATAGTGTCCATAAAAAAGCTATATATAGATACAAGGTGTAGCTAGAAAATAACGGAACTGGCTTTCTGCGAGACAAACGGCGTGAGGTCAAAGGTCAAATGCCTTATTGCCAAGTCGCCTGACATCCCCCCTCCACATTTTATCTGGTTTGACACTAGCTTGCTCAGTTGGGCCACAGCCATCGTTCGTGTCAGACAGTGTATCTGCCGCTGGTCGGAAAAATGGTAGCTGTTTTAATTGAGCAACGTGTCAACATGAAATTTTTAGTGAAACTACGTTAATTCACAACAGAGACCTATTCTCTCTCACAACAAGTGTATGGTGACGAATGTATGTCATGTACACGGATTTTTGAGTGGCATAAACAATTCAAAGAAGGGCGAGAAGATATCGAAGATGATTCATGTCCAGGAAGTCCTCAACTTTAAAAAGACGGATGAAAATATTGAGAAAATAGGCAATCTCATCCGTCAAGCTCGCCGTTTGAGTATTCGTGCAGTTGCCAAGACAGCAGGAATCAACAAAGAATCAGGTTGACCAATATTACATGAACATTTCAACATGAGAAAAGTGTGTTCCAAAATGGTGCCCAAAATCCTCACGCCTGAACAAAAGGACTCACGGATGGAAATCTGTTCTGATATCTTGAAAAACATCAAGAAAGATCCTAAACTATTGGAAAGAGTAAATACGTGTGACGAACCATGGTTCACGTCCCTATGACCAATCAATGTACTAGAAGAGTATGCATTCACCAAGACTGAAAAAAGTTTGAATGTCCAAATCAAAATTCAAGGCCATGATGATTGTTTTTTTCGACATCCATGGAATTCTTTAAGTAAATTGGGTTACTGAAGGACAAACAGTGAATAAAGAATATTATGTTGAGGTTCTAGCCACTTTCCGTGAACGAGTAAGAAGAAAGCGACCAGAGTTGTGGATTCTTCATCAGGACAATGCCCCAGCCCACACTGAACTGACTGTTAAGTCATTCTTGGCCACGCATGGGATCCCTGTGTTGAAACATCCACCCTACTCACCAGACCTAGCTCAGTGTGACTTTTTTATGTTTCAGAAAGTGAAACAAGCTTTGAAAGAAACCAGGTTCGATGCAAAGGAAAAAGCGACGGTGACCATGAAAATGCTTTCAGAAAATGAGTTAGAACAGTGTTTTGAACAGTGGAAAATTCAAATTGTAGGGTGTAGGGATAGTGAAAGTTGTAAAGGAAAAATAATAAAAAGAGTTACACCTAAAATCCTGTTTTTTTCTAGCTATACCTAGGGTTGTTGCGATATCGGAAAGTTTCCGATATTCGATATTGATATCGATATCACGATATTATCGAAACAAAATATCGATATTTGCAATATCAAATGATATCAATATTATTTTTTTAACTTGTAAAATATAGACTAATAATATAGTAGTATACCTAATTATTTACTTACATCTGACCAGAGGTTATGATGTATTTTGCTTGTATTCTGAAATTAGACGTCAAACTAACTATAAAACTCAATCATTTTCGCGGGAATCAAATATTATAGAAATTAGGAAAAAAGAAAACTCTAAACAATACAGCTAAAGTTCAGAAAAATTAGTAATTGTTTACTTATGTATGACTAGAGGTTATGTTAAATTTTGCTTATGCTTATATTCTGAAACTACACGTCAAACTCAAATACTAGCGGGAAGTAAGTCTATATTCAGGACGATAAGTTACTTTATATTGTAGTCGGTAGGTTACTCTATGATCAAGCGTGTTTTAAGTTCATATTAAGGTAGGTTAAATACAAACATAGATACGCTTAGAAACTAAAAAATAATCTGTGATTGTATAGGTTAAGGTGCCTTGTGTTTTTATTTTTAGGAGTTGCAATTCTGTTGTACAAAAGAACGTCATTGCTACAGTATAGACAAAAATATCGAAATCCGATATTGACATTATTCTTCTGATATTGAGATAATATCGATATTTACTAATATCGATAATATCGCAATATACCTCATACCTCGTATAGACCTATATAAGCTTTTAAGGTTATGTTGGTTTTGAGGTCTAAGGACCATGAAACGAAAAACTAGATAGAAATATTTTGGAAATATTTCTTCAAACCTTGGTAAGGACTGCAACACTTTTTCTTTTCAAAATCTACTTCAGGCCTATTACAGTTTTACAGAAATCAGCAATGAAATGAAAACAAGTAAAATGGACTGTAATCATAATCTTAATAAGGTGCAAAACCCTAAGCACCAGAAAACCTCACACTTGGTTGCCTTACAAAGAAAACATAATGTTCTAAAAATGTGATTCAACAATCCATATTGAATTTGATTTTCTAAACAAAAATATGCCTACCAAACAAAAGGCAGTGCTATAAACATATTTATACAACGGTGGCAGAAGATTAAGTCTTACCATAATGATGAATTGCACGGAAAAACAACAAAACAATCACATTTTGAAACAAGATTTTTAACCGTCATAGCAATGCACTAGGTTCTGAAGGAATGATAAGCCTGGGTGATAAATACACAGTAAGTTTTACTGCTGCATGATTTTTAGTTTTAAAGCATAACACAAGAATGTACATCTCCAAAATAAAATCACATGCATAAAAATATTATAGCATCAAACCTGCAATGAATAACTTCTTATTTCGTGACAATATTTTTACTGGGTGCATCAGTGAGTCAGACAATTTAAAAAAAATTAAGTCCGAGTCAGTCACGCACCTGACTCAGAAGAAGAGTTCCGTAGCTGATTCAGAACAAAATTCAAAATTATGCCCTCATAGTACAGTAAGGGATACATTCCAAAAACACAAAGAAAATTTACAGATAGGCTACATTGACTAAAGGCTAGTTTGTCACGGTTCCAACAAAGGTGTGTACTTTCATACTTATTTAAAATTTCCACAATAAAATCTTTGTTGAATTCCTTAATAGGGATTTTTTAAATAAACATACTAAATTGATTTGTTAGGTATCCCTTAGTAATATTGGTTGGCCTATGAGGTATATGTTCCCACTAAGTACATGTTAAGCTTAATATCTATGATCTAAGTCACTTAGGGAGAAAGAGTGGAATGGGACGTAAGGGTGATAGAATGTGTTTTTTTTTTTTTTTATTTAAGGTCTTCTTCACCTAGAGCAAAAAATACTGAACTGTTTCGAAACTGCTTTTCAACTTAAAAAGTTGTGAAACCAATTAAATTGTTCTTAAAGCCTATGTGCTTTTGTCTTATACCTCAAAATTGAAATCAATCGACAGCAACTCCTTTTAATAAAACTAATTATTTAATATTCATTATGAATCCTACTATCTGGATCTCTTGTTATAATTACTAATTTGAAATTGATTACCTTTAGTGGTCCTTTTCTAGTCAGCATACACTGACTGCAATTTTAGCCTTACAAGGGCTATTTTCAAAATCTTCCCCTCTCAGTTACAATTGATGGTACCATGATTGATGTTTTGCATCTTCTAGTGGTCGTCAAATTATTCATTTAGTGTACATTCATTCTCCGTATTAATACCGTTCTCGTTGCGATCTGTACTTGTGCGGTCTTGTGGAGTACAATTATTTTACAGTTATTGTGAAATAGCCCTTGTGAGACTAAAACTGCAGTCAGTGTATGTCGACTAGAAAAGGACCACTGAAGGTAATCAATTTCAAATTATTAATTATTTAAGTAAAAATGTGACGTACAACAGGTTACGGATGCATGTTTCAACCATCTTGCTGCTTGCGATTCAAGCGGACTGTGAAGCTACAATTCCTTCTCTTTGTGTTGGATGGTACTCCGAGTAGGAGAACGTAAAGTGGGCGATTATCAGATGCTGAGACCCGCCCGCTTACTAATCGCACCACCGCAATGTAACTGACTGTATTCGGACCAATTTTATTAAAATCACACTGTACACTCGGAGTTTTACCCGTGGTGGAGAAGAACCTTAATGGACTAACATTTACTGTTGAAAAATCTCGCTTTCAAATAGCAAAAAGTAACATCAATGTTAATGGTCAAAGTAAATTTTGGCTATACTTGTGAATTGTATTACAAGATACTTCAGAAAACCATTGAAACTCCAGGAACTTCCTCTCATCCACATTCAATTTAGACTGTGAATGAAATTATTCTTAAACTTATAGTACTTATTAAGTGTGTCATAGTTACATGTATTTTAATAAGATACATACGTTGAAGTTCAATTCAATTTGATAACTGATTTGAAGAAATTATGTTCTGCTACGTATTAATGGTTTCAGTGCTTTTCGCTCTGAGCTTTAACACTAAACTCGTTTCGCTAATTAATTGTTGCTCTATGCTGTAAATTATGTGCTGTGCTATTCAAGACTACAATCATTTTAATGCCACCCAAAAATGGTGTCCGCTTTGTGTTCGCTATTTGTTTAGAGTAACAGTGAGTTTCAACGGAAAAAATATTAGGAAAACAAATTTTAAAGCAAATTTTTAAATAATATGCACAACAAATGATATAAATACAGTAAAAACCCTGCACACACGGTGAAGTCCAGGATTTTATACCTCAGCAGTTAGGGGTTAAAATAAATGTTTGCTTGTATATTTCAGTTCTGTACTTAAATATAAAAAAATTACCAAGTCGTAACCCAGTCTTTTTGAAATCAACTAATTCACTGACACACCCATTGAATAATTTCATCGGTTACTTTCTATGTTAAACAAATGTATTCGGTTTAATTAAAAATATTGGTTAAACGATATGCTGGTAAGGAACAAATGACTAGGTAACGCTTATGTTTTTAGAAATTAAAAAAAAAAATGAACTTGTCAATGAATAATGCTCAGACATAACACATTCACATTACAATTGGATGGAACGTGTACTACTGTACTCAGATCCTTAAAACATGCTAACTCATGAAATAAATTAGGAAACTGTGAAAAACAGTTAACTAAGGCAAAGCATTTAGGCTCACCATCAAGTCCGGACGAAGATGTCATGAAAGAAAGCTATTCATTCTCTTAAATGTTTGACAGCATCTTTTTCTTATAACACCTGTTAAAGACACATGAAAATAAAATATACAAGAAGACTAATTTATATTAAATAAAGAGAAGCTGGCTTGATCTGGGGAAAATACAAACTTATCTTAAAGCGGTCAAGAATAATAACCGAAAATAATGTCAAGCCATCACTTCATGAGAGAAAGATACAGATGTATGATTTAGAGTGAAATAGAAAGAACCGACTTGGAAAAAATTAGTGAGAAAAAGTTACAATGGTTTGGACAAGTTATAGACTGTACAGTCAAAGAACTTGACAACGAAACAAAATAAACAAATCTAGAGAGAGAATAAAATTACTGGATTTTTTAGTCCTAGTTCAAAGCAGTTAATGTTAATAGTAATGGAGTTAACTATTGCAATACTTCAGTAGAAAATGGCAACGTTTTTGGACAACCACAGAAAAAACAGAGCTACTATATCAGAATTTTAGAAAAGGGACAGAAATATCTTAAATAACTAATGCAAATATGCTTATATAAAAAAGTTATCCACGTCATGCCTTAATCTATGTAACAATAACCTAAATTCAAATTAATGTTTAGAAGAAATGGCAAGACATAATGTACAAACAGATCTGTACTTATCTTTAAAATCAATCTTGGCTCTTGATGATAATATTAAGTTTAAACCTATACACACTCTGTGCTGCCAATTAATCCATCTATATTCACTACCATATGTTTAAACCAGCTCTGATCACTATCCCCTCAAATCACAATCCTGTTATTTACACCAGATCTTATCAACACTCTGTTGTTTGAACCAGCTCTAATCAACATCCTGCTATTTAAACCAGCTCTAATCAATCTCCTGCTAATTAAACCAGCTCTGATCATTATCCCGTTAATTAAATCCCTTCAAATCACAATCCTGTTATTTACACCAGATCTTATCACCACCCTGTTGTTTGAACCAGCTCTAATTAACCTCCTGCTGTTTAAACCAGCTCTGATCACTATCCCGTCAATTAAATCTCCTCAAATCATAATCCTGTTATTTACACCAGATTTTATCACAACCCGGTTGTTTGAACTTGCTTCAACATCGTGCTATTTAAACCAGCTCTGATCACTATCCCGTCAATTAAATCTCCTCAAATCATAATCCTGTTATTTACACTAGATCTTATCACAACCCTGTTGTTTAAACCAGCTCTAATCAACATCCTGCTATTTAAACATGCTATGATCACTATCCCGTCAATTAAATCCCCTCTTATAAACATCCTGCAGCTGTCAAAACCAGGTCTAAGCACCACCCTGTTGTTTAAACCAGCTGTAATCACCATCCTACTATTTATAAGCAAACTCTAATTACTAATCTACCATTCAAACCAGATCTAATCACCATCCTGCTGTTTATACCATCTGGAATGCAATCCTGCTGATTAAACCAAATCCAATTGCCATTGTGATGTCTAAACAAGCTTTAATTACCATTGTACTATTTAACTGAGCTTTAATCACTATTCAAACCATATCTAACTACCATCCTGCTGTTTATACTACCTGGAAAGAAATCCTGCTGATTAAACCATAACCAATTACAATTGTGATGTCCCAATCACCTTTAATTACTATTCTACTGTTTAAGCGAGCTTTAATTACTATTCAAACCAGATCTAATCACCATCCTACTGTTTATACCACCTGAAATACAACCTGTTGATTCAACCTGACTCAATTACCACTGTGATGTCTAAACCAAATCTAATCTCCAACCTGCTGTTTATACCATATGGAATGCAATCCTGCTGATTAAACCAGATCAAATTGCCATTGTGATGTCTGAACCGGCTGTAATTGCCATGCTGCTTTAAAGTTAACACCTCAGTTGGCTTTATAAGTAGGCTAAAGCATGTCCGGTTTAAACCACAAAGTAAAAATAACTGTTTATTTAAATTTTTGAGTAAGCATACTCTTTTTACTGCATTTTTAGTTGTATAATTTTTAATTCCATCAATAAAAAGTACAAACTTCTGTTTATATTACAACTATCTCCAAAAATAAGTGTATTAACAAAAAATGAATAATATTTCAGTACAGTACAGTTAACACAGATTAATTTCCAGCAATGAACCATTCAATTGATTTACAAAGTATTAAGTTTAACATATTTAATTGTTTAACTGTATACAGTAGAGTCCAGCTATTCCGTACTAATTGGGACTGAACACTGTTCGGTTTAGCCTGAATTCGGAATAGGCAGATTTCAAAAATAATATCAACGTAGTGACTTGTTAAGGCGTAAATTAAGTGCGGGACATCTAGTGTCAGTTCTATACAGCGTTGATCGTCTCGGTGGAAACCGAGGAGGAAGTGAACGCTCAAACTAAACTCATATCACACATAGACGCGGAAAATGCTCTTGACCTCGCTTTAGTGTAGGTTTACATCATCCGGGGTTATTTCATTCCGTTGCTAAGTATTAGGTTGTTCGAACTGTCCGTTTTGTCATCCCGCAGTCTGTCAGTTAGTATCGCATTATCTTGAAAAACATCGAGAAAAAAAATTCCTTCGACGAGAAAAACGGATGAAAGCAACTGGCAGGTGGCAACAACACTACTACTGCCTAGATGTTGTATCTAATGTTTCCTTCTTTCTGAAGGACCCGGTATCCATATAACTGGATGCTTGTTGCGGTAACTTCCATCCCGCAAAACAAATGGAAAACGTGAAGGAAACAAAACCAGCTTTCTTTCAAATTTGGTTTCAGGCATTTTCATCAAGCTTAGGCTCTATGTACGTCTCTATTTAACTTATTTGTATAACAATATATGTACGTATTTTCACAAACGTCTTTTTAATTTCTCCTGTTTTTATGTTAAAAAAAGTCGGTATTTTTTCTGAACTTTGTTCGGAATAGCGGGGTTTGGAATAGCAGGACTCTACTGTATAACCAAATAATTTAAAACATTTTAATAAAATTGTTTAGTAAGGGGGATTATTAAGTTTTATATAGACAACAGGCCATCAACCAATTACAGATTGCATATCAACACATCTGTAAATAAATAGTTTTAATTTAAGAGAAATTGCAGGCTAATTGATTGAACAATTTTGTCATGTCCATTAACCAGCTGTTCTAGAACAATTTATATACAGCTGAAATTTGTAGAATCTATTCTGAGCATATATTTTTAAAATGGTCACATTTTATATTCCTTTTAAAACCAGTATTATTTATTTATGTTTGTTTTTTTTTACGTTAGACCTAACACAAATTAAACAGTTCTGTATAAAACCAAGAAAAGTACTGTCTCTGATACACTTTTCACTTAGAAAAGAATCCATACAAGCATACATACATCCTGTGATGTAGGTTTTATGTATGCCTCAATGATGCAATAATTTTCATTATAAACAATCTTAGTTCTAAAAATGGCAAGAGGTAGTACAAGGCTTTTCCCCCGAGTTAAAAATAAGTCCGAACAATTTCATCAATAGGCGTAAGTGCTGATGTGATGTGTAAAAGTACAGTAGTTTTACACTCATAAGAACAGACCACTGAACGGAAGACGATAAAGTCGGTTTAAAATAAAATGGCTTAACTACTCTTGTATAACCTCTAAATGCCACAATATCTGTCCAACAGTTAAAAAGCACAAGCAGAAGTGTAAGTAAAAAACAATTCATTCAGATCAAAAGTTTTAGTGGTCATATACTCCTGCAATTCTTTAAAATTTAAACAATGAAACACTCAAATTTACAACACTTTCACTGATTTATCGATTCTAAAAAAACAAAACTAATCAATTATGATCAAACTGCCTATTGCTTAGTGAACATTTAACGTAAAACATATGAAGTAAAAAAACCCCACCAATTAAATAAAATACGAAGATTACATACAATGTTACAAACTATATTTGAAAAATCTGTAAGAAAGAGTAAAATACTGTTTTGCAAACTTACAGTCAAAAAATTTTAATGATAATGTTTGTGACAAAAGTATAAGACTTCCGATTAAATATATAATTGACCTCTGACCATTTGACTAATAAATTATGAAGGCTACGCACCAGTAAAATACCAGGAGTTTTGTGAAAGTGGGGAAGTTCAGCGACAAAGAGTAAACTATTTCTGGTCACCAAATTGCACGCCATCACCAGCCGGCGGCGGTACTCCATATATGCCTACGTGTAGCTACACTTTTTTAAAACTAAAGTTGATAACAGACATGCCTAGTGTGAATAATTTCTAAAGAATGACTGTGTGGACTAACATTGAAAGCAACACTTTTAAATACATATAAATCCTATTTTGAAAGGCTAGAAAAATTTAAATGTAACTTTTTTACCTAAAGAAACAATGATCAGTGCATACATCGAACAACTTGCTGTAGAAATTGTTCATGTCTTTGTAAATAGCCTACACTATAAACACTACAACACGGCATACGTTCCTTTCTGCTAGAAAACACAGAGAACAGTGACAATTCACAGATACGAGACAGTTGAATTTTTAACCGACTTATTCCTGGAAATGGATAGTAGGAAGTAATTTCCTGGAAAACAGGAGGTTAAGAGGTCTACTGTACAAACATATCTCTTAAATATACAAAAGACTTATTTAATGAACTTCCACTCTAATCATATCCGATCTTCTTGGGTTGATAGTGCATATTATATACTCTAATAACACAAGTAAACGCTGTAAAATTCTTGAGGTTTAGTAGTTGATAATATTCTCTTGTGGCAACATCATATTTTGGAACTAAATGGCGAGCTAAATAAAGCTTAAATTGTAATACCGACCATTAAGAGAGTTACTGATATGGTTATAGACATGATGGTCTACTATGCTTATGGGCTCTCTTATGGAATTATATTTTGGAGAGATTCAATAAGTAGTAAAAGAATATTTCAAATACAGAACAAAATTTATAGGATAACTTTAAATGCTATGATTTTTGTAAACCACGTTTTAAATGGTGTGTTCTACTACCCCTGCCCTGTATATATAATAAATATGTTGTGTTTTGTTAAAGCAAATATTCTAGATTTTTTTTATATAAAAACGAACATGGATACTTGACAAGATGCAAACATTTATTCAATTATCCTATACATAATAAGACGGCAATGTTTGAAAATGCACATATTGTAGATGTATTGAAATATACAACAAAATTCATAGTTATTTTAAGCAAATTAATAATTTAAATAAATTTAAGAAGTTATTAACGACATATGACATATCTTTTGGAAAACTGTTTTTATTCAGCTGAGGAATTTATGCTGTGTAAATGATGCTGGCAAATGTCTGTGGCAGATTTGCAAGTGTAGTTTCTATTTAAATTTTGGTATCAAGTTTTAAATTATTTTGCATTTTTTATGTTGTAATATTTTGTTTTCCTTTGACAGTCCATCTGGTATTGGATAATTTGGCCTGCATGTGCTGTTTTGTGGCAAATACATAAAATTAAACATCATATTTATGAAAGGAACTATAATTTATTAATTACTATGACTAACCATTTATTATGTAGAATGTTGCTAGGTGGAATGCGGGAACCAGGGATTCACAGGCTTTCAGTCGTGAAAACAATTTTGGATTTTTAAATGTCTGCGACAAGTTTATGGAATTTACATTAAGCCTGTAGCTTTTAGGGATGGGAATAAACAAATCGAGAAGTGCTAGTTTGACTACCATACTAAGCGAACACACTGTCATTACGACTTGAAAGTTTTATCAAAATAATATTGATAACAACAAAGATGCACCAACACGTCAATATACTGCATTCAATATGAAACCTGCAACTATGGTAGAATAAACTATATACTGGATAAGGATAAGGCCAAAACATCCACAGTAGGCCTATGGGTCAAGTAATGAATTGGTGTAATTTTTTAAATATGTATATAGTCCCAAGGTGTTCATTAAGATTTCCTTTTGTTAGTAATGTAATATTTTCAATGATTTGTCCACAGCGGAGTAATGGATCTTGAAAATGGCCGAATAGCTGAAACGGCCTCAGTGTGACACAACAATAATTTGAATAATTTTATTTGATTATAATCTATAGTCGGAATAGTGTTAACACAAATGTACAATATCACAATCTTCATAATGTTATGCAGAACATTTCTTTCCTTTAATATCTAAAACTGTCAAGTCTCATGTTACGAATAGTGTCTAGATTATTGAAAGCTCATGGCTGTCCATTCTGACACACTTTGCAGCAAGTTTTATTGAATCTGACAGGAATTGTGTGAAATATTTGTCATAGAATTTAAATATCATCTCGCTGTGACCACGGTTCTGCCAGTGTAATCACATCATTTTCGTGATGTAATATTTTAGTTGAAGACACGTATTTTAAGTACATCATATATATTGTTACCGTATGGCCAGCGATGGAAAAGGGGACACTGGTGAGGTAGGGGTTAAATGCCATAGAAAATTATGAAATTATAAAGCAAAATGTGTCAAGAAGAGATGTTTTGAGTTATTTTTTGTTTGTTTTGAGTTAGTTATAGGGTTATTTTTAAACCAAATATACCACTCTCCTTACACATACTTCATTGAAAAATTAAGAAAGTAATAAAAGAAGGGTGATACAAATATGCTTACATAAACACTTACGAAACATGTTAACTCTGTCCTTTCTTAAAATAAGAAAACTTTTCTTGGAAAATGTCAGTAAAAGTAAAATTATGCTTTTTAAAAACCTTCCCTAATACTTGAACTAATTAATTACTGAATGCTTTCTAGAGAGTACCTTGAAATGAAAACACCGTAAATGCAGTTGATTTTCTCAAGAACCGATCACAAAATGATTTGGCATCATTTTTGTTCCAATAATCAGAACTAAACAAATATTTTACTATTAATTTATATTGAGGGGGTAAAGTTTGATACTACATAGATACTGTCATGTGGGAAATTGTTTGAATGGGTTTTATTAAAAAATATTTTACTATGCATTTAGAGGGGCTAAAGTTTGACACTACATAGATACTGTCATGTGGGATATTGTTGAAAGGGATTTATTAAAACATATTTTACTATACATTTAGA
>JAGFPH010000024.1:1339658-1373299 GCA_018207615.1 Philaenus spumarius
ACTAAACCACCTCTGTCCGATCTATAATTATGTGGTGCATATAACCGACAAATACCACAGAAATAGCAATTTATATAATTACCAAAACTAAAATACATTTTGTGGAACCGTTTTGTTTAGGGCCAGAAAAAATATTTTGTAAGCTCCAATAATTTAGTCTTCTTACACCCTTCCCTAGTTATTATTGAATTTAATTACTTTTAGGAAAGAAAAAAAATATTTTATTATAAACATTCACTTCATTTTTTATAAGGCTAATTATTTTTATAAGAATTTAATAAAAACATCGAAGAAATTTTCCTTCACATAATTTAAAAACTGCATTATGAACAACAGTCTAAAAAAATCATATTAAATACTAATGCAATAAATTCATACTGTGATTTAATAAAAAATACTGGTGCAGCTGAAGTGTAATATACAAGGGTTGTTACAGTTACAGACTTCTTTCAAATTAAACTCTTGGTGAAATAATCTGACAGAGCATCTCATTTACGTAACTGTTTATCTCGAAAACTAATTTATCTGAAAAGTATCCGGCTACATTTTAAATAAATATTTTACATAGTTCTGAATTTTTATGTTATTATGAATTTATATTTTGTACTGTGAATAGTTGTTTATTTATTATTAAGCTTAGAATTTAAGTTTGAAATTTTTCACTATGTAAATTATGTATAAGAAGGGTCAAATAAATAAATTTTCAGTTCATTTTGCTGTTTTTTTAAGGTCGATTCACACACATCACTCCCGTCACAGTTCAGTCGTGTCGCAGGTCACGTCTCGTTAAAAAAACATATTCTTAGATCGATTTCCTGTTGCGCTATCTACACTCATCTAGCTCAGTTCCGATGCAGGTCCGTCAGTATTGCTTCAGTCGTCCGTCAGTCATATTTTAGATTTCTTGATATTTTGTGATTGTTTGGACACCTGACGGACGAGCCTGATATTTTACAGTCTTCTACTACATAATTACAAAATTATCGAGATGAATGACGATTGTTTCACAATACTTTTAGAAAAGTATTTGATTTTATGACTGCTTTCAATTTTGTTTAAATAACGTTAACTTAATTGAACTAATATAGATCGGTTTTACAGCAATATAATTAAGTTAAGAGGCGGCATCATATAAAAAATAACAGGTCTAGATTATAAAAAATAACAAATAATTAAAAATACCCAAAACTCTGTATTTTGTCAAAATATTAACAAACTAGCGGTTGGTGATAGCCATTTTTACCTCAATCTTGATATTTCAATGATTAAAATCTAAAGAACGGTTGAAGATATCGTTAAACGGTTTTCACCATTGCTTTTCTCGTTAAATTTCACATCGAAATAATGTGCCATATATGTAGCTATCTAAAAAAAAAGTTGAATCCAATATGGTGCACAAAAATTTCAGATACATCCCAGTATAGTTTCCTTGGTACAGTAATCAATTACATTTAACCTGGTTGCCCTATGTAACCTGTTTAGCTGTAATTAAGCCGTTTCCAGACTTTCCGGACACCGGTATAGAGAGATATAGAACACATTAACATGCCTTGAATATTGTGCAAAAACAGAAATTGGCTAAATCAAACTTACAAATTTAACACAATTTTTTATGTAGGCCAAATAACTACGGACAGTGAACATATTTTTTTAAACTTTTGTATTATTTACATTGTTTTAACTTCAATTTGGTTCATTCTAAGCTACCTCTACATTCATTTTATTTGTGTAAATGTAGGCCTATATGAATTGACGATGTTATGAGCATTTATGTACTGTATTTATTCCTTGCTGACTTATATTTTCAACTAAAATATTTGCTAAATCATACAGATTTGAATAAAATGGCTTTTTAAGAAATACTTTATTAATAGCTGACCCAACAGACGTTGTCCTATCCAAATTTTAATAAATTTGTTTATGATCGTTTAGTGATAAACTGTTAGAAACAAGCGGCCAAATGGGGGTAGGTTGATAAGAAGTTCCGCATTACAGTTAGTCGAGTCACGTCCGTTGGCCAACGATGTACATATGTTTTTATCACGTGTTTATTTATTTGAGTGTGTTGTGTAGTGTTATGTTAAGTGTGACCATGACAAATTCTGTTTAATGTGTGTTTTTACTTGACTTGATAACGGAGACATGAACTCCGAAATCGATAGTCCCTTCACATAAGGACTGAATTTATGACTGTAGACGGACATATATAAGGTATGTAACCTAATTTTATTATTCAATAACAGTTCCTGGAGGCAACACGCTATAATGTATATGTTAGAAATTGCTGAAAATAAGAAAAAAAGTATTTCTAAATAATCATTGTATCTATTAACGATTGTAGAAATGGATATTACATTTCTGAGGAGTACATTTAGAACGCTGATTGAAAATTTTACTTGCGAGATGAATTCCATCGGCTGTACACCGCTGAAATGATCAAAATATGTGATGTGCCTGGAATGGGATCATCTTGGAAACATGCGGTTTTGTTCCAAAATTTAAGTTAAAATTATTAAATTAACCCTAGAACCGGCAGCTTTAACGAAAATGGATTTTTTGGCGTGTGCAAGCATTTATTCAAAAATTCGCCAAAAATAGTAAATTAACCCCAATCCAAAAGTGTTCCATAGCTTTTTTGTAGAGAAAGGTTCAAAGAATTTGTATATGCCAGTAAAAAAATTATAGATGTAAAATTTACAAAGTTATTAGCTCAAGAAACAAAAAATGTTCAGTTACGAAAAATAAAAGTTCAACTTTAAGTCTACATAAAAAGTA
This sequence comes from Philaenus spumarius, assembly GCA_018207615.1. NCBI lineage: Eukaryota > Metazoa > Arthropoda > Insecta > Hemiptera > Aphrophoridae > Philaenus > Philaenus spumarius. Next base: position 1,342,434 of record JAGFPH010000024.1, read on the forward strand.
GTAAACATTTTTTGTAATTTTTTCCATAAATGTAAAAAAGTTTCGTAATTTAGTTCTAAATAGAACTGTATAAAAACATTTAACATTTTCAAATTTCTTATTTTGAAAACACAAGATTTTATGTTCTTACTACAAGTCTGCTATCAAAAGTATGCCAAGTTAGAAAGGTAATTTACTAATATATGATGTGCCCAAAAATGAAATATTATTATAACAAAGTGTAAAGAATAAATCAAAGAACTGAACTGTATACTTGTAAATTATCTTTTCATAAAAGTGTTTGACTTAGAATTATTTGAATAACAAAAGTTAGAAAAATATAGAAAACTCTCGTCTGTACAAGATGCGCGCGCAAACTCCTATGTCTAGCCATGTTGTAAAAGTCCGTTAAGCTTCAGATTTGAACGTTAGATGAGACCGTATTAGCAGTCACTTTCCCACGGTCCTACACAATAAACTGTTCAAATATAGCATATTTGGTTTACAGGGGAAGTTAGCTTGAAGCATTATGTTTACAAAGATACCAAAATATCTCTAAAAAGCGATTGAGGTCACACAGATATCACGTGAAATAAATAACGCTGCTTATTGGTTGGAAAACTGACCAAATGCAAGGGTCTACGAAACCTTACAACTTCAGAACTATTTGTCCGATTTTTGATTGGATGAAAATTTTGGATAGGGGAAATTGTGATGAATCCATCGATACATAGATTTAACTAAGACAACCTACTGGGCGGGTTTTAGAGATTGACGAAAGTTGAGTTATTTTGTTATGTTTTGAATGAATTTTCGGGCGCCGATTGATTTGTAGAAAACTAATAAACTGCAACGATGATTACGTATGTAAATATACGTTTTAGAAAGAAATTTTAAATACAAAAAATAAAGTTTGAAACATTACCTTTCCAATGGTGTTTGTCTTTTTAAGATTGGAAGATTTTTAGTGGGTCAAATATTCAATACAATCACGCGTTACAAATGTGTTGTCATGATTGCACGTTCGGTGCGATCTGCCGGTTCTAGGGTTAAGTCAGAATTTCAAGTAAATAGTCAAAACAAAGAAATGCTTTAATTAGAGAAGTTTGCTGTGACATCACCATTTCCTTCATTGCAATGCTTTATGATACACAACATTTTTCGTTTTGTTGTCTGGCGCGTAAACAAACAAAGCTGGTGGTTTTCCAAGACTGGAACAGGTGGGTATTTACATTAACTACATAATTATTCATAATATTTTAAGACATTTGGATCTAGATGTTTGACTTATAATATAGTAAACCTTTTGTTTGCTATTACCTAATCTAAAAAAACTGATAGTTGTAAAGAATAATTACCTAATTCTAAATTGGCCAAATTGTATATTTACATTAACTACAGATCCATAATATGTTAAGACATTCGATTTAGATGTTTGTCTTATATTACAGTAAACCTTTTGTTTACTTTTACCTAATCTAAAAAAACTGATAATTGTGAGGTTATAGCTGATTCTAAATTAGCCAAATTGGTTGCAAATAAACGTCTTTTGGTTCATTGTATGGATAATTAAATTATGTTCATTTTTTTATCCAAATCAGCTGTTTTGTTTGTGTTTGCTTTTAGTTTGTCAATCTAACCTAAAAAAGCTGTTGGTTTTGAAGAATAACAAACTTATTATAAATATGCTAAAGTTGCTACGGTAAAAAAATATAAACAAACATGTGTTGCTAAGCTTTTTATCCGAACAGCTGTTTTCATGAGTTATGGTCTTGAGATAAGCGAAATTCAGTTGTGCGAAATATCAACACTCCTCTATTGTATTTTTTGTAATAATTTTTAACGGAATCTAAAATGTAAAATGTTTTTTCTTCATTTGTTAATCTGAAATTACAGAAGTGGGTAACATAATAAAATGAAACATTAAGTTAAACTTCAAATCATTCTTAACCCTTAACGGGCGGCTAACACGGCACGACCCAAATCTAAGCGCGGTTAGCGCCTTTAAACGCATATACACAAAAAAATGCTTAGATGATTCCATAGTTCACGAAACTTCCAATAGTGTGCAGAGTGATGTTCTTTGAGTATGTTTAGACCAAATCAAAAATATAAGCAATGTCCGTTACGCCTTATCAGTCTGTATTAAGTCGCCAGAGCAAATGAGTCTACTATCGCAAAAGTTCTCAGCACGGCTTACACCTATAGACGCATCTGTTTCACTCAGCTGTTCCTCTTTGTTAGTACTGATAGCTGACTGATATTCATTCCGAAGTTTTACTTTTGTATAAGTTCTTGTTTTTCTTAGTTCAGTATGTAATTATTTTATTTTTTAGACAGCAATAAGTATTGCTTTTATTTATTTAGTTTTTGAATAATTGTAAATTCTGCTTGTCTATATTTAAAGCATTTTTAAAGCTACATTTGAAGTTTAGTTTTAATTTTTTTTTATTCTTAAAAAATATTGAAAAGAAGTTTAAAATTAGTTGAGTATTTTTTGTGTGTACTTCTTAATCCTAAGAATCAAAATTTAAAAAGAACATTGAGAAGATAAATATATATTTTTTTAACTCTAAATGAAAGGTAGCCCATATTTTAGCTTAGCATTTTAAGAGTTAAGTTTATGTCTTTTAGTTATAGATTGGTATTGAAGTAGTACTTTACTATTTCAGATGGGAACACATTGAAAACAAATTAGATTTTTACTACGAGTTTTAAGTGTACTAAATTTAGACTAACAGTCCTTAATAATTCTTGAATATAAATACATTAAATTGTCAATTTTCGATCTTTTTGGGCAGCAAAGGTATTAATGTCATCAAAAGAAATAGATAATGTTCTCTGGTGCAAGCACATTTCAATTGTATATCTATTACTTGGATAATCTTCCAAGGCCTAAAGTAATTAACTTTTTAGCATCGTATAAATGGCCTATATTCCTAAAGATAACTTCATTGAATTAAATTAATAATGTTTTTTTTAGGTTAAGTTAAAATCGAACAGTGGTTATTTCTGCAAACGATAGTTTGTTTTTTATGACCATTTTACAATATGGTGTGGACATTTAATTCAATTGGATTTTTATAGGTTACTAGCTGACCCGGCAATGCTTCGCTATTGCATAATTATTTTGGTGAAATAAATGCGACAAATGATCGTGATTTAGTAACTTTGAACCCCCCCCCCCCCCCCCCTAATATTTCGAATTTTTTTAAACCCTTTCTTAGTGAGCACCTATGGCCCCAGAGGAAGCTACATAAAAAATTTCGTTCTAATTCGTTCAAGTTTTTGAGAAATCTTGATTTAGTAAATTTGACCCTCCCCCCAAACCCCCTAAAATGTTGAATTATTTTAAAACCTTTTTTAGCGAGCGCCTATGGCCCTAGAGGAAGCTACATACCAAATTTCATTTCAATCTGTTTGGTAGTTTTTGAGAAATCGTGATGAGTGAGTCAGTGGTATTTCGCTTTTATATATATAGAAAACTAACATCTGGGATACAATGACAGCCATTTTTTTTAAAGTTTCCGACTATATAATTGTTTTGTTAAACTGGTAGCTATGGTAATACATATTTATTTTGCTTTTTAACAAAATCAGCTGACTATTCACCAATAAAACATATTATATTCTTGTCGCTAATCAGCCCAATGTTTCTCTTAAAGACAATTACAAATATATAACATAACTTTTAACAATATAGGCTATATATAAAGTACTGATGGTTTACTAAAGATAAATAGCTTTTATTTAAAAAAAAAAATCACTGATACAAGCTGCTGATAGACTGTCTAAAGAAAACAAAAAGTTTGTTAATTGTAGCCTATACAAATGCACGCGAGGGACAATTTAAGAGCTTATTCCACAAAGGGTGTAATCAATTGACTTTTGAATGTTAGATGAAGTATCTCGGCATAAATACCAACAGTTTAAAGCAAATACTATTAATTTTGGCCCAGTAGAAAAGGCGTGTCGGCTGTACAAAGGTTTTGTAAATTCTTTTAAATATATAGATGTTGTGTCATTAATTAATGCCGGAAATTTTTTAAAAGTGCCGGTACAATATTTAATACTTCAACTTAGATTTATATTAAGTTGTATCTCCCACGAATTAAAATCTAAACGCATCATGGTGTAATCTTATCAGTTGTAGAAATTTACAATTTTACTCCAATTGCAATAGTATAACACAGACATAAGATCAAAATTTACAAGCATGAATAAATATTATAAAAATAACATTTATAGAATCGAGGGTTTCGGAACTAAGGTAAAACTTAGTTTATCATATCACTGGAATGGAAACTAAAAACATCTATTTAGGCCAACTGTTGGTTGAACTTTGGAATCAGACGCTACGTGCTAATATACCTTTTATTGAGCGATTTTTAATTGTTTAAAATAAAAATTATGATTACAGTCAAAATTTGGTTCTCAGGCGTAATGAAAGTCAAACAGGAGAATACAATAGGCCTACAATACTGGAACGTTTCACAATATACAACAGAACATCTCTTTGTTAGTTTATAACTTAAGAACCAGTGATCTGATTTTCATGAAGTTTTTATTTTGTTTGGTTAAAAATAGTTTTTATATATTATTCTGGGTACGAATCTAAAAAAAAATCTGAATCTAACTAACTTTCAAGTCTCTAGTCACAGTATTTTTTCAATTTGTAAATAAGTTGGTAGCAATTCTTACTTTCCTAAAAAAAAGGTGCTAGTCTGGCAATGCAGCTATACCTATCAGCTTAGCAAAACTGCTGAAATTTCGCTATGTTAATTTGCCTATTCAACCTTTGATTTATTTACTAGTTGTTTTACACCTGTACATTGTTCATATTTGAGTTGCCTGAATCAGTGATTTATGTTTCATTATATTTAAAGACAAATATAAAGTTTTTGTATTTTTTTTTTTAAATGTATGGTCACGTTCATCTACACTAACACCCATGCGTCTTTTACAATTTCAGCACAAAGAGCTGAAGCAGATATATGCAGACTTATAATTTGTAAAACATTATATAAAATATTAAATCGTAGACAATAATTGCAAGACAACTATTTGAAATATCTATTTCTTTTTTTTTTAACAGTTTAAAACTACCTAGGCTAGTTAAACAACAGATGGGATAAGAAAGTACGGTATAATATAATACTTACTCGGTAACAGTATTTCAGTATTTGTTCACTTGAACAATACTTTTATATGAAGAAATATAAAGCAGCGACTCACCTAGAAGACAAAAGAATGCAATTAGTAGGATAATGCAATTGTTATGCATGCAATAACTAATTGAAACAATCCATTGATTCTGATTATACTGATAATATAAAACTTTGACCGATCTAAATAAATAATAATCGCTTTTCATAATAATATAACATAAATATAAGATTAGTTCTACCCTATATCTGTAAAGTTTTCAACCAATTATATTTGTTTTACAAAAACTTAAACTTGCTGGAGTGGTTTTATTTCTGATGCCATTCCATAGCTAGCAGTACCAGTAGTTGATTAACCGTATGAAGAATCTACCTAAAACCAATTTAACATTTTTTAGCCGAATTTTCGAAGAAAATAAGAGCTATTACACTCGACCCAACTTGAAAACGGTTGGTCGGAGAAGGCTAAAATTTGGTTTCTATCCGTTTCAGACCATTTGGAGACTATACCCAAAAATCATTACTTTATATATATATGTGTTATTCCCGGATTTTTAAGGGGTAGTAAAAATGCTTCAAAATTTCTGATTTTTTGGTCAAAGGGCCTTAGTGCGATTCTTCAAAAGGTACTTTTTTTGTTTTTCGATCCGTTTCAAAATGGCGGAGTTATACAGTTTTTTCGTTTTTGGGTAGGAATTTGAGGGGTAGTTTTTTACCAACCTTGCTAAAAGGTAGTAAATATGCTTCAAAAATGATGAATTTTTTGTGAAAGGGTCCTTGTAGGATTTGAAAGGTACATATATTTTTATTTTTTGAATTAAAACAAAATGGCGGCCTATTTGTAGTAAACCCAAAATGGCAAAGTTAGAGCGAGGAAATTGCATGATATCTCCCTCTCATAAGCCCAAGTTTAATTTGTGAGTTATATGAGTCGAAAGGCAATTAAATTTACTATAACCTTGTGTAAAGGTGTTTTAGGTACACCTCCTGGAACAAGGAACAAAACTCATATAAAGATCCCAATAATCGACTTTTTCGCTATTTTTGTACGTTAATTGCGCATTTTCGCCCACTCATAAGCCCGAGTACATATTGTGAGTTATACCATTCAAAAGACAATTAAATTTACTATAATCCTGTGTAAAGGTGTTTTAGGTACACCTCCCGGAACAAGGAACAAAACTCATATAAAGATCCCAATAATCGATTTTTTTACTATTCTTGTACGTTAATTGCGCATTTTCGCCCACTCATAAGCCCAAGTACATATTATAAGTTATACCATTCGAAAGACAATTAAATTTACTATAATCCAGTGTAAAGGTGTTTTAGGTACACCTCCCGGAACAAGGAACAAAAATCATATAAAGATCCCGATAATTGACTTTTTCACTATTCTTGTACGTTAATTGCTCATTTTCGCCCACTCATAAGTCCGAGTACATAATGTGAGTTATACCACTCAAAAGACAATTAAATTTACTATAATCCTGTGTAAAGGTGTTTTAGGTACACCTCCCAGAACAAGGAACAAAACTCATCTAAAGGTCCCAAAAATCGAATTTTTCACTATTCGTGTACGATAATTGCACATTTTCGCCCAATCATAAGCCCGAGTACATATTGTGAGTTTTACCATTCAAAAGACAATTAAATGTACTATAATCCTGTGTAATGGTGTTTTAGGTACACCTCCCGGAACAAGGAACAAAACTCATATAAAGATCCCGATAATTGACTTTTTCACTATTCTTGTTACGTTAATTGCGCATTTTAGCCCACTCATAAGCCCGAGTACATATTGTGAGTTATACCATTCAAAAGACAATTAAATTTACTATAATCCTGTGCAAAGATATATTTGGAACAATTTCCGCAACAAGGAACAAAATGCATAGGTATCTCTTATTATATAAAACGAGTTATTCCCTGATAAGAAAATTCGGCTATAGTAATGCGGCAGTGCTGCTTACGGGTTTTTTTTATTACTAGTGACTCCTAGCAAAGCATAATCAGTTACGTTAAAAACTGACAATATCAGTTTACTATTAAAATCCCAACAAAATAATAACTGTAGTGATGTAGGTCGTAATGATTTTTCTAATAGACTTCTGGTTGACAACAATCGCCTATTCAGAAATTTTACTCCATTGAGTAAGTAAAACTTCGACTTCCTCCTGAACATTGTAGTTCGTCTTAGTTCAAAACCTGACACGAATTTTCAGTGTGTTACACCAGCTAAGTAAATCTCAATTAAACATTGAGTGTTTTGGCTATTGAAGACTTATACAGTTTATTGATATATCTGATCACATTATCCTACTCTGCATTTTCTTCCTTTCTTTAGATGTAGCCTACAGTACTGTAAAATTAAATCATTTAGTATTTTTTTTTTTAAACAATGTATGGGAGAAGTCATTTATTTTATCGTTGTTTTTAAATACAGTAATCTTAATAAATAGTTACATCAGAATTAAAAAACTTGACAGTGGAAAAATGTTAGGAAAATCTACTTCCATAAAAAAAAACACCAAGCAACCACTGCACCCTGAGGGGATCCGCTTTTTTCCTTCTCTATAACTTATACCTATGGAAGGTCTTTAACTTTGCCTTTCGCTTGATCAACTGAACAATTGACCTTGACTACAGTACTTTGTCAATCATTTTATTTTCGGCTATCCTTATAATTTGAATCCTGTAAACCAATAAAATGTGATGTTTGTGGTATTTTGAGCTTAGCTTTTATTTGATCTCATCTCACCTTGGGACTCTGCAAGATAAGCCCCACAACGATGGGAAGGCTTGAAACTACGAGCAACCAGCGATTTGACACAGCAAGGAACCGTGCCACCACTTGACAAAACACATCAACCCGTTGTAAACGATCATGTAGCATACAGACTGATTGTCTCCGTATAAAGCTAGCCTCATGTAACCGTTGAGGTAATTTTATGACTGTTTTGGTGAGTGCTAAAAAGTTAGTGTTTATTTTGTTTGTTCATATCAAGTAAGACAAGGTTTTGTTTTGTTCATTTTGTAGGCTTGTGGGTTTTATTTTAATGATTTAGTTGCAACATTTTTGTAACATAACAATATTATAAAATCTTTACATTTAATATAATTTTAAGACATTTATAGTTTTAATTTAAGTGGTAGACTAGGTTAAACATGTATTGTTTTTCTTAGATTTCAGATGAGGCTACACCAACATACAATTGCTGGTCACAAGAAAAACATACTTTCATTAACTATAAATAACTTATCTGGATTCCTGTAAACGATAGTACCGGTAATTGATTAGTTTGAATAAATATCACGCTTTAAATTAAGTTGTGCAAACTCAATACTCTTACTATAGCCGAGACATACAATACTAGAATATAAAAGATTAGCCTAAGTACTGTATATTTTGTAGTAATAGATTTATTTAAAAAAATCTCTAAGAAACCTAATCTGTAGAATATTTTCTGCTGTTAAAAGCACTATGAAAGGACTACACTCTTGTTGTATGGTACGTTAGAAGTTCATTTACCTTTATTTAAGTTATATTTTTTTAAGAACTCATTTTATGTAACTAGCTTATCAAATTGCATATTCTAAAACAAAAATGTTAGACTACTTGTTAGATCATTGTTGGGTTACAACCTAAAAAAACCTGAACCAAAACTAACTTACACTCTCTAGTCACAGTTTGTTTCCAATTTGTAAACACATAAAGGTTGAAAGTACTGCTTTAATTATGTTAATTAAGCATTCACAACTAGAATGTAAAGAATGTTTAGGCTTCAAGGTTATAAATACTACCCTGCCATCAACACAAAACAGAATTTAAGATAAGATTTGACAATAATTAATTTTATTTACAAGGCCTAGTTAAAATAGTTTGCTAACAACTAGGTTAAATGTATAACTAATTGGTTTCTAAACGTAGGATTTTGAAGTAAAACCTACAAATGAAAATAAAGTAGGCCTTGACTTAGTTTTAAAATCTCATTATATATACACAAATAGTTTTTACATCAGGCAAAAGTATGATGAACTAAATTTGATTTGTAAATATTTTTTTTAAATAATTATAAGAATAATGTTATCTACTAGGATTCAAATTTCTTCATCTTTACTTCTATTGAGAAGTTTAATCCGAAGTGCTAGAGAGCTCAAGTTGAAAAACAAAAATTGTAAAAATTCTATTATTTTATTTGTACATTTTTAAGAACAAAAGAGAAAAATAATCGCCCTTGGAACCTAACACGGTTTCATAAATTACATACACATATACATATATAAATGATACATATATATATGAATAAAATGTAAAAATTATATCCGTCTATGTGACTTTCAATTGAAAAGTAATTTACTTACTTACTCAGTATGACGCGTTTCGGAACTGGTTCCATCATCAGATATCCCTCTGCTGAGGTCGTCATAACATTAAAATAACTTATTAAAAGACATAACACATATAATACTTATACACGCGCACATCAACACAAACAATCCATATAAAAATACAACCGCGTGTGCACACGAACGACTCCGTTTGATTACTGAAGCCACGGTTTCCCTTTCCTACCAAGTTTATTGTTTGCTTTTCTTATCTAACTCCCTGGCGAAGTCGTACATTAAGTTAGATCTAAAATTCAGTTGGTCGTTAACACATGATCTGGATTTTCTGATTGCGCTCTATATATTTCATACTCCTCCAGCGCGTCCATTAGCTTGCCCTTCTTACATATGTGTAGTGGACGGAAATTATTTTCAAAGTTAGTGAAAGAATGTAATTCTTCCGTTATGTGGCGTGCGAAGTTGGATTTGTCAACGGCTCCACGGTTACTTCGGAGATGTTCCTTATATCGTTTTTTAAATTGTCTCCCGGTTTGTCCTATATAAAAGCATTCACACTCATCGCAATTTATTCTGTATACACCCGTCTGTTGATCTAACGGTGTTGCTTTTTTAGGTTTTAGTAGATTTCCAATGTTATTCGAGGTGCGGAATGACATGGTAACATTTATCTTCCTCAGTGTGTTGGTCAATATGTTAGGTAGGACTACTCCATATTCTGTGGATCTGAATGTTTTTTTAATATTTGTTTCCATTGTTGGTTTGTTCTTAAATTTGTTGTATTTTTTAAGAATCTCGTCAATCATGGAGCTTCTATACCCGTTCTCTATGGCTATATATTTTATAATATTAAGTTCTTTATGGAAATCCTCCTTACTGAGTGGTGTTGTTATCAATCTATGGACAAAACTATTGTATGCAGCCTTTTTGTGTGCATTTGGATGATGTGATTCAGCATGAATAGTAGATACAGAGGTCGTAGGTTTTCTAAAAATCTTGTATTGAAAAACGTCTGTTCTAACGACCGTGAGATCTAAGAAATTTAGCGACCTCTCAGTCTCCAATGATTCTAGAGTGAATTGGATTTGCCTGTTGATTTGGTTCATATACTTTTTCATGTTTTCAATCTGTCTGCACGTACCATTGAATATGACAAAGGTGTCATCTACATAACGGGAATAACTTATTATGTTGTTTTGAAATTTATTCTCTTTGGACATAAGGTATTTGTTCTCAAAATCATTCAGTTATATGTCAGCTAACAAACCTGAGAGTGGGGATCCCATAGCCAGTCCATCTTTTTGGATATAGAAGTTTTCGTTAAATGCAAAATAATTCTGACTTAGTATAACTTCCAACATTGCTATCAGTTCATTAATTGAGAGCGGATTTAATATCTTTGCTTCCACAAGACGTTTATTTATTATTGATATTGTTTCATTAACTGGAACATTGGTGTAAAGATTGACAATGTCAAAGGATGCCATTTTATATGTGGGCAGTAATTTAATGTCATTGATTTTGTTGATAAACTCAATGTTGTTTTTTAAACTATGATTGTTCTCTAATTTTACGCTGTTCTGTATGATCTTAGATAAGATTTTGGCTACTTCATATCCAGGGGCGGTAGTGAAATTGATAAGGGGCCTGACAGGGATACCAACTTTATGGATCTTAGGTAGGCCTCTAAACACAGGTGCCTGAGCGTTTAAGGGTTTAATTCTATATCTGATATTATCACTGAGTAAATGGGTGCTGACGTTAATAGCTTTATTTATATCTTGTACACATACGTTGGTGGGATCTCTATTCAATTTTTCAATATTATTGTTACAAATAAAGGTGTTAACTTTCATGTTGTAATCATCTACATACATTATAACGACCGTATTCCCTTTGTCAGCTTTAGTTAAAATGGCGTTGTTCTCATAAATTTTGTTTTTAATTATAAATCATATAAGTATTATATGTGTTATGTCTTTTAATAAGTTATTTTAATGTTATGACGACCTCAGCAGAGGGATATCTGATGATGGAACCAGTTCCGAAACGCATCATACTGAGTAAGTAAGTAAATTACTTTTCAATTGAAAGTCACATAGACGGATATAATTTTTACATTTTATTCAATCTAATCAGTGACTTGGATACAGAACAATGCATTTTAAATATATATATGATCTAATGGTAATTATATTAAAAGGCTAGCCCACGCCCATGCTTTTCTCAGACTCCAACTGTAATTGTATTACTGTGTGACATGTGTATTTTATTAATGAATCTGTGGTTCTTTGACCTGTTCCAAGGAATTTATAGGTGTGAGAACTGTTAAAATGAAATTCAATTTGTTTATGTAAACAGACCATATACCATTTGTAAAAAAAAAATTACACCAAACCTAATCTGCCCCAGTATGTTTCCAAATCATACAACTATATAGGCCTATATCATCTGCTTTTAATAAACAGGCAGGTGATTAATTAAGGCCTGTATTACACTATCAAAGTTCTTTGTCAAACGTGTGCCAACTTTGATAAAAGATTGCATATTACACTATCAAATATTTCATCAAAGAAATTTGATCAAAGATCTTTGACAAAGAACTTTGATAGTGTAATACAGGCCTAATACATATAATTTTAAAACTAAATGTAACAGCTGTTTTATTCCACATCTACACATGTCAACATTTTGAACATCTAAAACTTCAGTGTAGCCACCATTTGTTCCAGCTAAACATTTTTATGTTAACGGTGGACACACTAAGTAGTATTTATTAACAAATGAAAGACTATTCTTTTCTGATATCATCCTGCCTATTAGATAGTTAACTATGTGAATTCACATAGAAGTTTAAAACTAATTGATTGTAAAAATCACGTTTTCCCTTTATAATATATTTTACTTTAAAATTCTTATCAAATGTTTCAAAATTCAGTGATGGAATAACATTTAATTACATCTAAATTAATTGATCCAAACAAACTATATTTGGTGAAAGCTATATGTTAGCTGAAACAAGTTAAAATGTGGGGCGGGATAGTAATGGAAAAGAACCACACATTTACATCTCAGTAAATATATAACTCGGTAAAAAGAAAAGATGCAGTGAGACCTATGGTTGTAAGTCAGAAACATGGATTGTGCCACAAATATGGAAATTTACCATATAGAGCAAATTTTTTTTTTAGTGTGTTTTTGTCACTATAGACAGTATAGTGGACAAGGTTAGGTCTATTTAGAGTAAATTAACAGATCAGATTCGTAGACACAATTTTATATTTCAACTAGCTTACAATATACCATACAGTAGAACCCCTCTTAACCGGTCCTCGGATTAACCTGCCTATCTGATCGAACAACAGAGTTTTATTCTCTTACAGATTATATTACTGTAACTGGCCGAAGTCTCAAAAATTGATTGTTCGACGGACATTTCCCGGAAAATAAAGTAGGGTGATGCAACTTTAGGTGTGCAATGTAGTGTTCTCACCAAAATTCCAATCGCCCAGATCCCTCTAAGCCAAACTCGCGGCCAAAAAACTAAAGTGTTGTGACCGGCAGAACAGGGGAGGGGGAGGAAGCGGCATTATTTGTTTCTTTTTCTTCGTCTGTTGCTTTGTCAGAACCTTTACAGAATTTCGTGGGAACAAAATATGTAATATTTGTAACATATTGACTTTAAACAAATCTTTGAAAGTTAAAGAACAGAAAAATATATGGCAACTGATTTTTTTTTAAACAATGATAGAGTATATGTAAATTTAGTTTTCAAAGTTTATGTAAGTTTAAAATGTTTAATTTGTTGGCGTTTGTTTATGTATGTATGTATGTATGTATCATGTATGTACAAACAATAAAATGAGTTGTATAACGTCTTATTTGCTTGTTTATTTATGAAATATGTAGGTTATTTTTGAAAAAAATCTATTTTTTACGGGTACCTCGAATCAACCGGCCAAACAGGTAACCGGCCAGGGTCTCAGTCCCGACCAGACCGGTTAAGAGGGGTTCTAATGTACGATTTACACTAATGACCAATGTACTTGATAAAAAAAAAAACTATTTAAATGAAAAAACAAACAAAAATTTTTTAGTTTATTCTACAAAATTTATTGAGTCTTACTGATGATGGTTGAGCCAGCGACGGCATTTACAAGGCAGCTTATCACAGACTAAGGAAAATATAGAAAAAACTAAATTAAAAAATAATGCTAAATTACTTATGTTTCTAATAAAACCGCACCAAAATGGCATAGCATCAACTACATTGGTAAGGTTAGCTATGCGGTTGGGAATACAGTAGAACCTCGATAATTCGAGTCGCAGTAGTTCGAGGCTAAGGGTATTTCGAGCTATGTTTGCAAAATTAAAAAACAACTTTTTTGACTATTTTAAATCTTTTAAACCAACGATTGTAGCGCCTTCGAAATTACTTTGTTACCGCCGCCCCATTGTACGTTTAGAATGCCAACTAGTCTCTTGAAAGTGACAAGGGATCGAAGTGGCTGGCTTGCGTTCACTTGGTGGGCTTGGCGATACACCCACAACTTGCAGGTAGGTAATGAGTAAACATTGGGTCTCGCCGACACCACTTGTATCTCATGTCAGCTCAGACATCCACCAAATACTTGAATGTCTCCCCCTCTTGTTATTCTGAAAATAGTTCAATTTCGATAGTAAACTGTCAGTTCCCACAGAAGTAATCGCGCCATGCATATTGGTGTTTTGTATAACATTGTCGATTAGTGAGTGCATTCTTTACTGTTTCTGTTAAAAGTGATTTAGTTTTTTAAGTTTTAATTTTGATTGTGTTTCGTAACAATGAACGAAAAATCTAAAAGAAAGTTTGTGCCAATTAAAATTGAATTAGAGGCCTTAAAAAGACTAGAGGATGGTGAAACCTTGAAGAAACTTGCAGCTGAGTAGGCCTACGGTGTCAGTGAATTATCTGTAGGGGAATGGCGCCCTTGTAAAGATAAACTAAAAACATTTTTTACTATTAAATGTTCTAATTAAAACATTAAAAAATATAGTATTATTTATTTTTATCCATTTCTCCGCGTTTTCCGAGTTTTTTATAATTTGAGGTACAGTCAGCCCCAATTAGCTCGAATTAACGAGGTTCTACTGTATATTAGAAAAGAAAATCACTGTAAACCAGCTTTTTACTGTAAGTTATATACAGAACTATTAAAAATTCCTTAGCCTATGTTCCAAGCTTGAAGATTCAGTAGGCCTACTATAATGAACATAACAAAGCTAACCTGACAATATAATAAATTAAGTTTCACACTGATCAAAACAATTAACAATTAATAAATTTAATTTTTATCAATGTTTGGAAGGCTTGGTAATTGTTTACTATTACTTTGTCAGATGCAAACCTTCCCATATTGAGTTGTGTTATATATTCTTGTGTTGTGTTATATTCTAACAATAAATAAACATGATTCAAGGCCCGGAAAAAAAAATAAGAATGAATAACTTATTTTAAAAGTCGTCATCTGATGAACAACTAGTGACACTTATATATTCGTTGAATCGATGAAAATTTAAAAAAACCTGAAGTTCTAACCTACAGTCCCTAGTCACAGTATGTTTCCACTTTGTAAACATATATATAGCCTATTAACATCAATTAAGTTGTTTTGCAACGAGCAGGTTTTTTAAAAGTGCAGGTCAGAGGCGGGCGGTTATAAACAGTTGTTATGGCAAACATACTGTGACTAATTGTTTATAATGCTTTCATTTCTGCTATATCTTGTTGTTACGGTTCTTCAAACATGTTTATTTGTCAATTGCAGTTCATTACCGATAACGGCGATAACATATCTCCATATAGGAGGGTTTGCTTCTGACAAAGTAGATTCATGTTGCCAGATCCTCGCTTTGCCAGTCCCATATCTGGCAACAGCGAAAAAATTCTTACCCGCTTTAATGTTGCCAGATCCTCGCTTTGCCAGTCCCATATCTGGCAACAGCGAAAAAATTCTTAGCCGCCTTGTTTCGTGCTCCCGACTGTAGTTCATAAATATGTTTGAAACGCGGGAGGGAGAGGGGTAGGTAATATCTCGGCTCTATGAGTCATCGAAGGGTCAGTCCACGCCAAATCAACACAAGGATTTTCTTCACTATCTCAGATTTTGTTGAAATTTGGCATACTTGTAGCCTTTGTAGAAAATATGAAAAATACAAAATTTCATTGAAAAATATTTACCCGTTTAGGATTTAGAGCTATGTAAAGTTCCCAAAAAACGCCAAAAAAAGCTCGGCCGACTATATATTTTAAACTGCAATTTTAGCTCTCCTAGTTGACTTAGAGAGATGGGAGTGGTGTCATTTTGTTGCATTTTTTGTGCCCTTTCATATGATATACATCACAATATATGTTAAGATAAAAATATTTTTTTTTCAAATTGAAATTGAAATTTTTTTAAATGCGTACCGGTACTTTTGAAAATTTTCTAAAAAATACATATTTTTCACTATGTTTTTATTAGTGGATTCTCAAAGTATAATAATGGGATTCCAATGGGTTCACTTACATTTAAATTTATAGCGAACACAGTTTTGACTAAAATGCGCAAACTATAGGGTTTTAGTCAAAATATACAAACTATTTTCATAAAACTAATGGGAGAAACATTAAAAATCATTTTTAATATGCTTTTAATAAGAAAGCTTCTATAAATAAAAAGTATAATGTTAAGAATATTTAATTAAGTTGGTCTACAATTATTTTATTTTATTCATTAAAATACCCATGGTTTTAGATTGTTAACTTCTAAATACACGCTATAGGATACAAATAATTATCTAAATGAATTTAGGGTTTCCTGTTTCAAATGAAGGCATCACCATTTTCATTCATGTCACAACAGGAAGAGTCTAGTCAGATTAGAATGCCATCCTATGACATGACTCATAGTTTCATGTTGTGACATGTCAGTGGTAAACTTCTTGTCTGTGTTTGTTTCTTGACTAAACAATAGAGATGGGAATTACCGTTACATTGTGGTAATAGTCTGCAACGTTCAACGGCGTCTTGGTAATAGGTTGAAATAACGTATTAAATTTGTAACGTGGTGGATTAAATTTGCAAATAAATAGGTGGCGAGGTGTTATTTGATTAACGTTGCAGACGAAATTACTGAAACTATTAATTTGGTAATATGATGTTGCATTGCGGGCAAGTTACTAGTTGACCGTTTTAGCAAGATGTATTTATTTATTTAGTATTTTGTTGCAGATGAGATTACTTTATGAAATGTTACCGATATTCTCAAGTAATATTGTATGCAGCGTTACTTGAATATTCCAAGAAACGCCTTTATTAACAACATACATTAAAACAATCATTTTCAGAATGATTAGATATAAATTTATAATATAATAAAAATAATAATAAGATTTAAACTTAAGAGTAATTATTGATAACTCAAAATTTAAAAACGTCAAATTTTAAATACTCAGCATCAAATTAAAATAAACATTAAAAAAATATTATTCATTTAATGTAGGCTAGGGGTTTCCAAACGAGATTACTTTATGTTAAAAAGTTACCAAGATTCTCAAGTAATTTCTTCTGCTGCTTTAAGTTAAATGTTTCGAAGAAAATCTTTACTAATAAAATGCAATTAAAATTGTCAAAATAATTAGATATAAATAAATATATAATATAGTATATCATACATAATATACAAATTATTATAAATCAAATAAATTTCAAAAAACATAATTTTACGTTAAATGTTTAGACTACATAAATTGCACAGTGTCAATTAATTGTTTAAATTCAACTATTCACTAAGGGCTAGGGAAGGATAGTTCTATAAAGCAGTTTTATTTATTTTTTATGTCAGCAGTAATTATTATGTCAATGTGCATATTAGCTATTAATTATGTGTAATGCATTCTTGGATAAAATGAATACAGACACCGGGGAGGTCAAGAAATATTTCCTGGAATCTCACACCAAACATCCTGTTTATTCGGGTTTAATAATGTGTAGCCTGTGTGTACGTTGATGCATCCTGTTAATATTGTAACGTATTAACGCAAGCGAAGAAAGTAATCTGTTGGCCGTTTTCTCAAAGGGTATTATTTTTGTCAAGGTGTTATTTTTATCAAGGTGTTATTTTTGTCTAGGTATTATTTTGTAATGTAACGTTGAGATATGATTACTTGTTGCAAGACTTGGAATTAACACATCTCAGGAACGTTCGTCAGCCCCCTTCACTGCGTTATCACTTGACGTTACAAAAATAATAAGGTGTCCTACGTAATGTATTAACGTGGTAATAGTCTGCAACGCGTTAATGGTATTATTTTTCCTGTTACGTTAAATAACGCCCACCTCTACTAAACAATCAGTTGTCCTGGAAGACTGTTACAGTGCGCATGGTTGTGATAGTTAAATTGTGCGGTGTCATTTTATTTTTTGTATTATACAATTTTTTTTATGTCATAGTGATGTTAAATAATCCGTAGTGTATATAAAGTGAATTCAATAAATAATAGTTTTGCCAAATAAGAGCATTTTACAGTTTTGTTGGTAGGTTTGTAGGCCTATAAATGTCCAAGCATAATGTTACTATTAAATAGCTAACTTATATTTTGGGAATTACTGAAATATTTTTGTTAGATCAGGCCAAAATTTTTATATTACAGTTTGAAAATTATATAAGCAATGTGCAATGGTACATAATAAATCAAATGATTCTTAAATAATAGTTGATGCCAAATAAGAACGATACAGAAAAAATAATATTTTCAAAATTGTTTACAAAATTACTAAAAAAATTACATAAAAATACATAATAAATCATTTTATTTATTATGTATTTTTATGTAATTTTTTTAGTAATTTTGAAAATATTATTTTTTCTGTATGGTTCTTATTTGGCATCAACTATTATTTAAGAATTATTTACAGTTCATTGGACTTTCATGAGTTATCAAAACTGTGTAGGCCTACTGTATTGTGTGATAAGTGATTTAAAATATGGAGGAGCATCGTTTTCAGATTATAAAGTGTGTTAACCCCTTTAAAAAACAAAACCATCTTGTAAGAAATAAAAAAAAACTGAGGAATATAACCGAATGGATGCGTTATTTGGTTCCTAATTTGCCTGAGACTTTTCCAAAATATGTGAGGTCTGCCGAAAGGAGATAACTGCTTTTAAAGTGCAAAAAGAGAGGGAAGAACATGACCCAGACTCAGATAATGATCCAACTTTTGATGTTCCAACTACATCCTCACATATCGTAGAGACTCTAAACACATCCTTAAAAGAGCTTGGAGAATCACCAATTGATGTTAAAAAATTAAATCAAAGCAGTACTCTGGTACAAAAATAAAAAAGATAGAATCTTCAATGAGGCGAACATTATTTCCACATTCTCAAGAGTCTTGTGATGATGAGCCAGAAAAACTTGAATCTTCTGTCCTCAGTAATCTAAAAGGTAATTTTTCTAGTGCACATAGGAAAAAAAAAGTCATGATATTAACTTGTTTACCAGAGACATGGAGTATACGTAAAATAATGTGTGAATTCAATGCACCCAACTGGTAAGGCAAGCAAAAAGACTTTGAAAAGAAAAAGGAATACTCGCAAGTCCTGATCAAAAACCAAGTAAAAGCCTAACACAAGAAATTGTACAAACAGTGCATTTGTTCTAAGAAAATGATGAAATAAGTAGAATAATGCCAGGCAAAAGAGACTGTATTTCTGTGAAAGATGAAAATGAATCGAAAACTGCAGTTCAGAAAAGATTAATTTGTGTAACCTGAAGGAAGCATACGTTCTTTTCAAGGAGAAATATCCTCAGATAAAAATAGGGTTTTCAAAGTTTGCAGAGTTGAGGCAGAAACAGTATTTTGGTAGTAAAAAGTGGTACACACTCAGTTTGCGTTTGTACAATCCACCAAAACGTTAAACTAATGATTGAGAATGCCCGTTTAGGAACATAGACTAATGGAGAAAATTTGCAACTTACAACATTTTATCGCTCATATTTTATGCAACCCTCCTTCTATTGGTTGTATTATGAGTAATTGCAGTTCTTGCCCAGGAACCAATCAAATAACATATATATTAGAAAATGTTTTGAGGAAAATATGATTGAAAATATATTTTTTCGGCAATGGGTTGCAGTGGACCGTTGTAATCTTGAGATAATTCAAAAAAGCTCAACTGAGTTCCTTGAGGTGTTATGTGACAAACTTGGTCAGTTAGTTCGCCATGATTTTATAAATCAAATATTAGACTTACCGTCTTCAATATTCCAGTTTTTCGTCGTTTAGAACGACGGCCGTTTCGGTTGTTCAACCATTTTAACTATCACAAAAGTATTGAACATATACTCGGGAATGTGCTCCACAAACAAGGATACAAGGTAGCTTATAGGATAACAAATAATATACAAAATCACATAAGAAAAAGACACAACCCGAAGAATAAATATGATGGCACAGGAGTATATCAGTTATTCTGTAAGGACTGCCCAAAGACATATAGGACAAACAGGAAGAGCATTCTATAAAAGATTTAAAGAACATATTCCTTCCGCCAAACAATATATGGACCAAACAACGACTGTGTCTAAATTTACTGAACACATCATCGAGCAGGATCATAATTATTCATGTATAGAGGGCACCATGAAAATATTACATCGGTGTAAGAAAGGAAACTTCATGAACGCATTGGAACAGTATGAAATATACAAGAATTTCAAAACTGACAGTAGTTCGTTACTAAACGAAAAACTAAACTTCAGTTCCAATGCACTATACGACACGGTGTTATCACTAAGAGATAACACACAACCCCTCCAACCAAATAACTGATGCAGTAATGTTTGAGACACCGCGCGGTACGGTTCATTGATGATGTGATTCAAGAACAATTTTAAATCGTGTGTGCGTGTAAATGTTTTGTATTATGTGTTTTCATGTTTATTTATTAAGTGTTCAAAATTGACGAAGGGAAACCGAATAAACTTGAAAATGGTTGAACAACCGAAACGGCCGTCGTTCTAAACGACGAAAAACTGGAATATTGAAGACGGTAAGTCTAATATTTGATTTATCAATTTACAATATTCGGAATGGCGAAAACAAATAATAATGATGATTTTATAGCTAAACAACAAAGCTCTTTTATGAATGAAGTAAAAGAAACATTGAAAGAAAATGAGTGTGTAATCACACTTGATTTCTCAGTAAACTATGTAGTTCCGGATGAAGCCCAGAGTTACCACTGGTCAAATGACTATGTAACAATACACTCGTTTGTAATTTATTATAAACAAGATGATAAAGTAAAACATGTCAGCTATGTTATTATCTCTGAATGTCTGGAGCACAATACAACAGCTGTCTACTGCTTTCAAAAAAAGCTCATTCAGTTTTTGAAAAGTTACTTTCAGTTTGATATTGAGAAAATGTATTACTTTTCCGACGGAAGTGCAGCGCAATACAAAAATAAAAAGAATTTTTCTAATCTGTGTTTCCATTCCCAAGATTTTGGAATACAGGCAGAGTGGCACTTTTCGGCTACAGCTCATGGTAAAGGAGCATGTGATGGTGTGGGTGGTACGGTCAAAAGGTTGGCTACAAGGGCAAGCCTTCAGAGACCTTATGAACATCAAATACTAAAGCCTCAACAACTTTTTGATTGGTCGATCCAAAATATTAAAAGTGTTAACTTTGAGTTTGTCAAGCAAGAAGAGTATATAGATACTGAAAAGTTTTTGAGTACACGGTTTGAAAAAGCACAGACCATAAAAGGAACTTAACAGTTCCATGCTTATTTGCCAATCAAAGACAACTTGACCGAAATCAAAGTAAAAGCTTTTTCTTATGACACAAATTACAGCACAGTGAGCACCACAAAACTAATTGGGAAAATGTCAATGGCAGATGTTAACGGTTACGTAACTGTTAAATATGACAGTAAATGGTGGCTAGCTTATGTGCTAGATAAAAATAAAAGTGAAGACGAAGTAAAAGTCACATTTCTGCACCCAGCTGGTCCTTCCCCATCTTTTTCATACCCAAGTAGAAAACCTGATATTTTGTGGACATCTTTAAATGATATTTTGTGTACGGTTGACCCTACTACGCCCACAGGAAGAATATACAAACTTTCTGAGGAGGACACTGCAAAATCAAATGAAGCACTGAAGCAATTAAACAAATAAGTTTTATTTGTCTAGCTCAAGTAAACAAGGTAACTGTTATTTTATTAAAGGCAAATTATTCAATACTATAACATGTTTTGCTGTTATTTTTCAAGCCTTCTAGATCCTAATTAAATTTTATTCAGTTTAGTATATAGGTATTGAGAAAGCAAAAAAACTATAGGTAACAATGAAATAATTTATAGACCAACTTAATTAAATATATTCTTAACCTAAGTTTAATATTATAATTTTTATTTATAAGGCAGCTATTTAACAGCATATTAAAAATGCTTTTTAATGTTTCTCCCATTAGTTATATAAAAATACTTCGTATATTTTGACTAAAACTCTTTAGTTTGAGCATTTTAGTCAAAACTGTGTTCGCAATAACATTTAAATGTCAGTGAACCCATTGGAATCCCATTATTATACTAGAATCCATTATTATTATTATTTAGAATCCACTAATAAAAACATAGTGAAAAACATGTATTTTTTGAAAATTTTCAAAAGTACGCATTTAAAAAAATTTTAATTTGAATTTGAAAAAAATATTTTTATCTCAACATATATTGTGATGTAGCCTATATCATATGAAAGGGCACAAAAAATGCAATAAAATTACCACTCCCATCTCTCTAAGTCAACTAGGAGAGCTAAAATTGCAGTTTAAAATATAGTCGGCCGAGCTTTTTTTGGCATTTTTTGGGAACTTTACATAGCTCTAAATCCTAAACGGATAAATATTTTTCAATGAAATTTTGTATTTTTCTTAGTTTCTACAAAGGCTACAAGTATGTCAAATTTCAACCAATTCTGAGATGGTGAAATAAAAATTTAATAAAAACTATGTTGATTTGAATCCATTTCCTTTCCGATTTTCACTGCACCTGATCAAAAGCCGATCAACGCTGTATAGAGCTGACATTAGCAGATGTCCCCGCACAATATTTACCCATGTAAATACGTTGAACTTATTTATGAAATCCGCCTATTCCGAATTCCCGCTAAACCGAACAGTGTTCGGTCCCAATTAGTTCGGATTAGCGGGACTCTACTGTATTCCTAAATTACTATTCAAACTAGGCCTAGTTTTGTTAGCAGTCTTGTAGTAGGAACATAAAAATTGGTGTTTTCAAAATAAGAAATTTGAAATTGATAAATATATTTATACAGTTCTATTTAGAACTAAATTACAAAACTTTTACATTTAAGAAAAAAATTACAAAAAATGATTGCTAATTTTTATGTAGGCCTAAAGTTGAACTTTTTCCTTTTGTTACTAAACATTTTTGTTTCTTGAACTAATAACTTTGTCAATTTTACATCAATCATTTTTTTACTGCCATATATGAATTCTTTGAACCTTTCTCTACTAAAACGCTATGGAACACTTTTGGATTGGTTTATAATTACTATATTTGGCAAATTTTTGAAAATATGCTTGCACACGCACCAAAATGGCTTGGCGTTGCAAAACATTAGCACGGACAATTGTACGGTTAAAATCACAGCAGCTTATGATCTTTTGAATAAAATTTACAATACACCTCCTAGCTATATTGGGACAGAGATGCGACCTATACATACAAAAAGTTATCACAATGCCGGATACATTATTCATTTTTAATTCCATTATATTGCTTATTACATCATTTTCCAAACTAGCCTTACACTCCATAACACAAATTGAATAGGCTAATATAAATACCCGAAAACAAACAAAAACCTTTAAAAGATACAAGTTATACATTTGAAACAACATTGAAATAATGATTTTTTTTTAATTATTAAGTTCAGAAATTTTTATTCGATGTTACAATGTTAATAAATCTACAAGTTTGCAATCAATACTAACATAAATTTAACAATGTCATATTTCTAAAGTGAACTAACTTTTAACAAATATATTCAGACGATAGGATCTACATAAAATATAAAACAAAAATCTACAAGTTTGCAATCAATACTAACATAAATTTAACAATGTCATATTTCTAAAGTGAACTAACTTTTAACAAATATATTCAGACGATAGGCTCTACATAAAATATAAAACAAAAAGCCTAACTTTAACTTAAAACTAGTCTTTCGTGATATAGACCTATTATACATAATAATATTAGTTTTTGTCATGCTAACTAGTCACTAGTCACAAATAGATTCAAACGATATAGAAAACTTATTTTTATTAATATATACGGCATAAATTTATTTTACTTTATTTATATTTTTTTCGCTAGTAGGCCTATTTCTCAATGCAAATTATGACTAAATTATAGAATACACTACATAGCCTACAATGCCAACCTAACAATAAAACCAATTTGGCAAACTTTTGAAGACTTTTTTTTGCTAAAGTAAGAAAAATGCGCATGCGTCTACATCTCTGAAATTATTTTACTACCACCCTCACTGTTCCATAATTCCATGTTCCTTGTAGGCTAAGCCGTGTTCCATACACAGTCCCAGTTCAATTCTAGTGCTTAGGCTGCTTATTACTACTTATTGCTTAACCCTCCCAGTGGCAGACTGCCCAAAGTGATGTTCTCTCAGGCGCAAGATGCAGCCATTTCGACAATTAGCGAGAATTTACATACATTTGTATTTTCGATGAATTAATTCACTTAAAATCATCCAATCGTAACAACACCGGCACCATTGGAAAGGAAATAGATTAAACCTTAAATTTTTGTATTTAAAACTTTTTCGTAAAACGTATATTTAAATACGTAAGCATCGTTTTAAAATATGCACATCGGTCTACAGCTATTTCCGTGCTCGAATCTGCATACAATTGTACTGTTATTTCCCACTTCTTTAACGTTCAAGACTATCTACACAAATATTTCTTTGGCTATTATAAAGATACCATTGGATTCATCAATATTTTATCGTTCTGTTGGTGCCTTCAAATCAGATGTCACTATAAAAATAGTATTTTTCCAAGAATTAATGTAAACCCTTGCGATTGGACAGTTTTTCAACCAATGAAAGAGCCCATTTGTCAAGTGATTTTACGCCTACCATATCAAATGTTTTGACAGATTTCTTTACACCATTTTGTACAGCAAAGTCTGAATTTTGTAACGGTGCGAATTAATCCAGAAATAACCGGTTTTTTGTCTGTCTAGACGACAATTGAAATTTACATAATTATTACGTTCTAGTGAAAAAGTCTAGCGCGTGGGTTCCCACGCTATTCAAGTGTCCCATTCTCACCGCTGTTATAGACGGCCGAATTTTCATTAGATTGATGTCATTTTGTTATTCAAATAATGATAACTCAAACACTTTTGTGAACTAAGGAAAGACAAGTATAGGCCTACCGTTCTTTTCTTTGATTTATCCTCTACACTTTGTTATAATAATATTTCATTTTTGGGCAAAGCATATATTAGTAAATGACGTTACAATCTAGGCCTAGGTTTGTTAGCAGTCGTGTACTTGGAACATAAAAACTGTTTTTCTCAAAATAAAAAATTTTAAATTGATAAATGTTTTTATATAGAGTTCTATTTAGAACTAAATTACGAAACTTTTTTACACTTACGAAAAAATTACAAAAATGTTTGACTATTTTTTATGTAGGCATAAAGTTGTTTTTTTTCCCTTCCGTCACTAAACATTTTTTGCTTTCTAAGCTAATAACTTTTACAATTTCAAAAGAAACTAATTTTTAGTGGCATATTTGAATTCTTTGAAGTTTCTTCTACAAAAAAGCTATGGAACACTTTTGGATTGGGGTTCATTTACTATTTTTGGCGAATTTTTAAAAATATGCTTGCAAAACGCTAAAAACAGGCTTTTAAACCATGCCACTTGAAGGGTTAACAGAGCATGCGCTTAACAATTTTTAACCTATGAATCTAATGTTAAACAAAATGACAAATAATGTTTAGCTTTAAATGAATTAGTAATATACTGGTACTTTAAATAATAATGGAACTCCAAATAAAAGAAATTGGCACATTGTTATTTTTTTCTCAAGAACAAAACTAGTTTTTCTCAATGATTGAAAGTTAATTAAACCTGCATTCCAAATACTTACATTAACCAAACCCTATTAAATAGTATTACTGTATTTAGGATAAAGTAGCCTAACTGAACTAACTCGACCTGTTCTAGATCCAGCAATCCAATCCTTTACATACAAAAATATTATCCACACATCGGCGAATGAAGTATTTATTGGTAAACATTTACTTTAACTTGTCAATCGATTTCTAAGGGAATTTGATATAATACGAAAGAACACATCTAACTGATTCTAAAAACAACAAAAATTTTCCAGGGAAATAATATTTGTAGGAGTTATGAAAGAAATAAAAGTTGAAATTATATAGGTTAAGTTTCCGCAATATTTCACGTAATTATAACAAAATAAATCACTTAACATAGTACACCAAACACGTAAGAATTAAATAAAGTAAACAATATTAATCCCAAAAGTACACACAAAGCAATAAAATTAGAAAATAATGTAACAAAACGTAAATTACGCAAACAATAACATTGTACCTTTAAGAACAATAGAAACTACAGTAGCCTATAACTGCATATTTAAAATGGAATTTCATCAACGTTGCCAAATCGAACAATAGGTTATTGTACTGAATGGGGTGTGTATAAATCGGTGACCTGTGGACTAGTAAAACATCGTTATTATCACATTATATAATTAAAAGAAGAAAAAACCTAAAAGGTTCTAACCTATACTATTTAGTCACATTATGTTTGCTTTTTACTTAATCTGGCCGATAACAGTGTGATTATAATATTTCGTGGTTATTATCACATTACAGTAGAGCGTCGAAAATCTGAACTAATTGGGACCGAGGGGGGTTCGGATTATCAATTTGTTCGGATTTTTGAAAACAACCAAGAAAATCCCATTTAGGCTAAAATATATGCTCTTTAATCGATTAAAGTGGTTAAACAGTACAAGCAGTAATGCAATTACAATACAGTATGTAAGACTATTTACATATTATGATTTAGAAGAATGTGTATGTACGCAGTAGGGCCAACATGATTACACTTGTAACTCTCAATTACAGTACCGGTACATAATTAAAAGTCCACTTGTACATTATAGTTAACACAAACGAAAAATATAAAAAATACTGTATAGTACACTACTGTATGTACGACACACTGTTATAATGATTACACAAAGCAAAATGAATGAACTTTCTGTATGTTTACTGCTAGCGCTAAAGCAGCTTATTAGCGTGACAGTGAAAATACTGACAGCCTGTCTGTTGTGAGGGTGTGTGATAGCAGGTATTAAAAAGTGTTTAAAAAGAGATAATAATGTCAAACTGCGATGAAGATTTTTGTGAAATTTTTAACGACGCAATAATTGGAATTTGCGAAAACTAAAACGAAATTTTTGCAGGGTCTGCCTCAGAACGCGTTAGGATTTTTGACGTTTCGAATTATTGACGTTCGGATTATCGACGCTCTACTGTATATAATTAAAATTTAAAAAAACCTAAAGGTACTAACCTATACTATTTAGTCACAGTATGTTTACTTTTAACTACATCTGGCCGATAACAGTATGATTATAATATTTTGTCGTTATTATCACATTATATAATTAGAATTAAAAAAAACCTTAAGGTACTAACCTATACTATTTAGTCACAGTATGTTTACTTAGTTGAGTTGCCTAAACTGTTCGTTTCTACACAAAAAAGAACAAGAACAATCCGGCAACGCTGGGAGAACACTGAGAAAAACATGTCGGCACTTTACAATGTAAATTTCCATAACAAACTTTTTATTTGAAAGTTTTTAATTTTGTACGTGTTGAAGATGGTTAAATATAGGTTTCCCGGCATCAGTGAAGTGTATAAATACTATATTAAGAAAAAATTTCAGGTTTGTGTGTTTATAGTAGTTTTGATTGACAAGTTAAAGTAAACAAATACCCATTTATATTATGAATTATTATTAAAAAACAAAAGAGATGTTGCAAAGTTATAAATTAAAACATTAAAAAAAGCCTGAAATTCTAACTTACAGTCTCTAGTCATAGTTTGTTTCCATATTGTTAACATATATAAGTTTCTAACATTAATTAAGCGATTTTGTATAACAGAAATATTTGCTGTTGAGTGTTAATGTCTACTTTCGCCGATAAATATTAGCAATAAAACATGCCCTCTCATTGTAATAAGAATTTATTTAACAAGCTTGACACTCCCTTGTCCAATACCCTAGAACTGTCCATGCTAATATTTTCCAATGCCAAGCCATTTCGGTGCGTGTGCAAGCATATTTTCAAAAATTTGCCAAATATAGTAGGGTAATTCAACCAATCCATAGCCATATAAACCAATCCAAAAGTGTTCCATAGCTTTTTCGTAGAGAAAGGTTCAAAGAATTCATATATGACAGTAAAAAATGGATTGATGTAAAATTTACAAAGTTATTAGCTAAAGAAACAAAAAAATGTTCAGTATTGAAAGGAAAAACTTCAACTTTAGGCCTACGGTACATAAAAAGTAGTAAAAATTTTTTTGCAATTTTTTTCAAAATGTACAAAAGTTTTGTAATTTAGTTCTAAATAGAACTGTACAAAAATATTTATCAATTTCAAATTTCTTATTTTGAAAACACCAGTTTTTATATTCCTACTACAATACTGCTAACAAAACTAGGCCTAGTTTAAATAATAATTTAGGAATATATACTTTTCCCAAAAATGAAATATTATTATAAGAAAGTGTAGAGAATAAATCATATATAATTTATCTGTATACCTACTTCTAAATTCTCATGTTGTAAACTTATTTCACATTGTATTACTTGTTCCTCAAAACTAGAATAAACTGTCAAAAGTTCTCACTGATCAAGCCAATACAATATGACCATTAGAATTAGCGAGAGAACAAGGCTGCAATTCGTTCTCAAGCTGTATTGAATTCAACAAAAGTATGTATTTCCCACTGCTGTATGAATAACATTGAAACAGTAAATGTTATTTAGTTTACACCAAACGAAAGATTGAAGTTTGGTCTACAAAAAGATATATAAACATATCTACACAAATATACCGAATTGTAGCAAATATAGCGAATTGTAGCAAATATAGCGAAAAGATATCTCGAATGCAAAATGTGCTGTTTCAATGGTTGAAAACTGTCCAATTGCAAGCGTTTACAGAAACCTTTATATTTTCGAAACTATAAGAGTGACGTCTGATTGGAAGACAATTTTAAAAAGTTCAATTCTCGACAAATCCAAAGGTATCTTTATATTATTGTCGAAATATTTCTGTCGATCGGTATTGAGCTTTAGAGAAGTGACAAAGTTGAGTAATTTATTTGTGTTTTATTCGCGCGGCATTAGCTGTTCAGAAAACGATGATTACATTATGTAAAAGTATATGTTTTTGAATAAATTTGTAAATACAAAAATTAAAGTTTAAATAATTTCCTTTCCAACCGTTTTTGTTTTATTGTAATTAGATGATTTTTAGTAGATGAAATGTTCAATACAAAGTAGAGTTGTCAATTAAGTAGTGTGAGACCTAGGCCAAGCGCTTTGACTGCTCAGTTAAACAGTCAAACACTTTTAGGGTTAAGAAACAAGGAACAGGTAGTTATGGAACATGAAATTATGAAACGGTGAGGGTGGTAGTAAAATAATTTCGGAAACGTAGACGCTTGTGAAAGTGCTACCAATTTAGACCTAGGCCTATATATATATATATGTTTACAAACTGGAAACATACATATTCCTACATTTTGCTTATTCGTAGAAAAAGGTCGATGGCGGGTGGTATAGCATAATTTAATTGTGTAACGTAATTTAAACCAAATCTCAATAGCCTAATGAGTCTGCAAATGACACTATCTATCAAAATTACATTTTTTGACACAAATTTACTACGACCCTACGCCAACAGAAATGCAAGAATAAAAAAAAAAGGCGGAACTTTACTATTTGACTCTAGGCTAACCTAGAGCTAACAGAAATGCAAAAATAATAATAAAAAAATACCTAAAAGGTTCTAACCTAACCTATTTAGTCACAGTATAATTACCTGTATTCAACATTTAACAGTAGAATGTAAAACAACATCCTTGTCTGCAAAAATATTAGGCTACAGTTGAATAGTAAAGTTACGAAAAAAAAAAAATAGCCTGACGTTCTAACTTGTAGTCTTAAGTCACAGTATGTTTACCTACCTGTGTTCAACATTTAACAGTAGAATGTAAAACAACATCGTTGTCTGCAAAAATATTAGGCTACAGTCGAATAGACCTAGTAAAGTTACACAAAAAAAAAATTAGCATGACGTTCTAACTTGTAGTCTTTAGTCACAGTATGTTTATCTACCTGTGTTCAACATTTAACAGTAGAATGTAAAACGATGTCATAGTCTGCAAAAAATATCAGCCGAGAATCATATAGTAAATTTATGCCTTGAATTTTCTTTGTTGGATTCATTAATACAGAAAGTCGGTACGCCTAAGTACATTGACAGTTACAATTATTATAGGCTATATATTATTTGAGGATTTTTCCATAACTTTTTTAAATGGAAAATGGGGCAAATTTACTATTCGACCCTATAGGCTAGGCTAACCTATGGTGGCGTTACTTTAATATTCGACTCTAGTCTAATATTTTTGCAGACAATGACGTTGTTTTACATTCTACTGTTAAATGTTGAATACAGGTAAACATACTGTGACTAAATAGATTAGGTTAGAACCTTTGGTATTTATTTACTATACCTTGTCAAACGAAACTACTATAAACACACAAACCTGAACTTTTTTCTTAATAAATATAGTATTTATACACTTCACTGATACCGGGAAACCAATATTTAACCATATTCAACATTTACAACATTAAAAACTTTCAAATCAAAAGTTCATTATGGAAATTTACATTGTAAAGTGCCGACATGTTTTTCTTACCGTCCTGACAGCGTTGCCGGATTGTTCTTGTTCTTTTTTGTGTAGAAACGAACAGTTTAGGCAACTCATTCTAATTATAAATAGTGTGATAATACGACGAAATATTATAATTATATAAATATTATAATCATACTGTTATCGGCAAAATACTGTGACTAAACAGTTTAGGTAAGTCCTCTAGTTTTTTTTTAATTCTAATTATATAAAGTGATAATACGACGAAATATTATAATTATAC
>JAGFPH010000024.1:1373309-1389393 GCA_018207615.1 Philaenus spumarius
ATAATTATACAAATATTATAATCATACTGTTATCGGCAAAATACTGTAACTAAACAGTTTAGGTAAGTCCTCTAGTTTTTTTTTTTTTTTTTTTCTAATTATATAAAGTGATAATACGACGAAATATTATTTCTCGAATGAGGCAACCTTTACTATCTAGTTACCTAGATTTATACACACCTTAATTAGTACAATAACCTATTGTTCGATTTGGCAACGTTGATTAATTTCCATTTTAAATACGCAGTTAAACGGTACTTTCTATTGTTTGATGCATTTGTTTACGTAATTATGTTTGTTACATTATTTTCACATTTTCTTGCTTCGTGGATACTTTTGGGGTTCATATTGTTTAGTTTATTTAATTCTTACATGTTTGGTGTATGTGAAGTGATTTATTTTGTTATAATTACGTCAAATATCGCGGAAAAGTTGAAACTCAACCTATACAATTTCAAGTTTTATTTCTTTCACAACTCCTACAAATATTATTTCCCGGGAAAATTTTTGTTGTTTCTACAATCAGTTAGATGTGTTCTTTCATGTTATATCAAATTCCCTTAGAAATCGTTTGACAAGGTAAACTACATTTTTACCGAACCTTTTATGTATTTTTTTAGTTAGGCCTATTATTTTTGCATTTCTGTTGCCATAGGTTAGCCTAGAGTCGAATAGTAAAGTTGCGCCCCTATGGCAACAAAAATGCAAGAATAATAAATAAAAAAAAATAGCCTAAGTTCTAACCTAGGCCTATAGTATTTTAGTCACAGTACGTTTACCTGTATTTCATTAGTCACAGAATGTTTTACCTGTATTCAACATTTAACAGTAGAATGTAAAAGAAAGTCGTTGTCTGCAAAAATATTAGCCGAGGGTTGAATAGTAAATTTACGCCCTTGGTTCAAACTAGTTTATGAAGCCTTTTCTCCTATTTTGGTCATAGCTATATGATTATTTGCTTACAACACTCTACTCTATTGTAGGCCTACACAATTGTCTTAGGCCTACCCAGAATTACTAAAATTTTGCTTTTAAAACTAGGCCTACCTGTTCTTCCTGAAGAAGATTGTTATCAGAAATATCATCACACAACACTGTTTTATTCAGTTCTTCCATAGAATTTATAACAGCAAACTTTTCATTACTCTTATCAGGGGCTTTAGGTTCAGTACCTTGTTCAGGCCATGTTGCCATCTTGAACTGTTTTTTTGCACAACACCAATGCAGACCAAACTGTTAAAACATAATCTAAATATTTCATATTATTCTCAAATAAGCACAGCCTGTGCATGTGTTTATATTTTCAACTTACTGGTAAGTGTGTATGAAAATATAGATATCAAGCTAGGTAGGCTAACTCAAACATCTAACCCAATAACCTCCTATTGATCACAGGTAAACGAAATAGTTATTGAACTAAGGAGTAACTCGAAGATGAATACTTTCATTGACTAGGCGTACAATGCACTTGTAATAGAACAGAATGTTTAGTAATGAAACACAATTTGCAGATAACAATCTAAAATTATTTTTGAAGATTATTCATCTATCTTCTAAGTAATTTTGTCTCCTCGAAAAATTTACTGTAGTTGACCAATAGACCAACATCACAGATCATTGCCAACATCAACGACTACGCACCAGGTGCATTCCTTTACGCTTTGCCGATTTCCATTGCGATAAATTAGCCATCAAATAGTATCTATCCTAATAATTTTAATCCAGAATTATAGCGAGATCTTTTTCTGATTCTGTCAAATTACTAGACCATATTAACTGCTAAATAATACAGCTTACAGTAGAGCAGGTGTACCTGCAATAGCAACAGCTACTACAATCGTAAACGTAAAGTCAAAGTCGTTGCAATCTTCGAAGATTATTCTAGAGACACAGAACCACAGTTGTAGAAAGTTGAAGAAGTCTCTTTGAAACCATCATTGATTAATTTATTTTATCTATGTTTTCTACAAAGGGCCTTGAGCTCGAGCCATGTCGACGTCTCTAGTATTGCCCTTGCTATATTACTATATAATCATACCCATATTATCTTTGAGCGGCTTCGAGATTCGAGACTACAGACTGAAGGACAAGACTTATCTTTATTTTTCACATACGAAGCTGCACTTCATGCAAATCTTCTATTTCACTACAGAATTTGAGAATTATCACTACCACTGACTACATAATAATATTAATTTGCATTTTGCAATCGTTTTTAACAATAATGTTCTTATAATTACACTACAATGTACAGTAGTATAAAATATTTTCTATGAAGACAGTCAAGTTTGGATGTTCTCTAGTTAGTTCTAATTAATTGTAACATCAAATTTATTTTTATTTTCTCAATGTTATATTACATTATACCAAACTAATTAAGCACAATATATTAAATTAATTTTTTAAATAACTTTGGTTTAAAAAATTAAATAGTCAGTCTCAATGAATTTACATTTTAAAAACAGTGGATTGCATAAAAATGGGGCGTAAAATATTTCAAGATGAAAGATACAAAACTGTATTATTGTATGTGATTAATTACCTATTTATAAAAAGTTAGATGTTGATTGATAATATGTTAAAAATTTACTAAAATCATAGTAAGAATTTTACTGGTTAAGAAAAACTTCACTGTAGACATTACAAAGAACAAACATTAGGTACTGACAATAAGATGAAAAGATGGAACATTTTTTCGAGACTTCGACTCGTGTTTTTTTTTTTATAACTGTCAAAATCGGGTTGGCCTTACACAAAAACATATAAAACGATACGCCACACTTTATTTTCAAAATTTTGACCCAATATTTTCAAAATTTGACCCAAAACGTGACCCCGACGCGCTACGACTTTTTAACTCTCAAATTCGGGTTTCCCATACCGAAAAACATACAAAACGTTACCCCACACTCTATTTTAAAAATGTTGACCTAATATTGTCAAAGTTTTGACCCAAAAAGTTGACCCCAAAGCGATACGACTCACGCTAGAAAGCTCAAAAGCTTTTCAATTCTCCGCAATAAAATTACGAAGATTTTGGCACCACCAGAAGTTTTCTACGACGTCTGTGAATGCATATATCGTGTTAACAGACAGACACACAAAAAAGGATAGCATGATTTCAATAGGTGAGTAAGAATTTTGATAACCCGGCACGCTCGGGGATCTGGTGATGCCGGATTATCGAGGTCTTCCTTTAAAATGGTTTAAAGAGGGAATAAACTTTAAATAAACGCACATGTACTACATATGGACACGTAAACTACACGTTCAAACTACTTAACAACAACTGCGTAGAGAGATTGCCGCTAACTGATGGGCCTCAGTAAGGACGGCTCCATTACCCTTTATTGTTGGTTTCGTTAGTCAGTATGTGGTTTGGGTTTGCTATTTTTACTGCAGCCTGTCACAAATTCTTCGAACCCCGTCCACTTCCAAACCGTGCAAAGCGGTTTAAAATCGAACAACTCTTTACAAGAAATTCAATGTATCTTTTTCCAAAGACTTCAACTTGTTCAAATAATCTTCATTAAGTGGATACATTCAACAAAATACTATAAGCAACGAAATTGTTAAACGGTTCCTTTAACCGGGAACGTTTTTAAAGGACGAAGAGAGCAGGAGCGGTTACAGGGGGAGGGTCATGGGTGTCATGACCCCCAAAACATTTTTTACGGCTTGATTTAGTCCTATATGTTTGATTTAACCCTACAAGTACCAAACACTATAGTGTTGTCTCAGCCCCCGAGCAAGTGGCAGACAGAATTATTATTTGACTATTATCTGGATGTATCGTCTGATTGTATTAAATATTTCACTCACTAAAAATCATCCAAACTCAATAAAACAAAAACCATTGGAAAGGAAATGTTTTAAACATTAATTTTTGTATTTACAAATTTGTTCTAAAACGTATATTTACATATTATGTAACCATAGTTTGTAATTGTAGTTGTCTGATGACGCCAAGCGAGAAAACAAAAAGAAAAGACACAAAACCTGTCACTTTTCTAAGGCTCATAATCGTTAGAGAAACTTTTTTTGAAAAGATTATAAAGGTCACCTTTGAATACCTATCAAGATTTGAACTTTCTAACACTATCTTCCAATCATTCGCCACTCTAAAAATAATTTCTTAGATATAAGGTTTTCTGTAAACCCTTAAGATTGGACAGTTTATCAAAAAATGAGCAAACATATTTTGTAATCTATATATCTAAAGTAAAGACCACGAAAGAATACCATTGCGGGACGGGCTTGTGTACACCGAGACCTTGATCGCTCCAATCGCCTTTGTGCGACGTTGTCACGTTCTTCCCACGCTTCTAACTAAACGCGGTTGACTCAACGCATTTATAATTCTCTAAACATTGCGCTTAAGCCTCGAGTGGTAAATACCAGGAGTGTTCGAAACTAGTAGATATGGCAACGCTGCGGGCCCATTCTATTGGCCGCCACGCAACGGTATTCTTTAGTGGTCTTTAATATACCGGTAGTACAAATCGATATACTTCTACATTGATATTTATATGGATTTTAGTTTAAATTCTATATTTTCGTTTGATAAAAGGAAAACTTGATTTAGTGTTCATGGGCGAAATGAACACCTGTGAAATAACTATAGGTCTTACCTGTGAAATATGTAAGTTACCATTGTGCCGATTGTCTTAGCGTGTTTAGCCCAGACAATAGAGTAAAAAGAAGGCTAATTTTGTTATTGAATTTAACAGCAAGTGATATCCACAGTGACTTTAAGGGTAGCACTTGGGTATGTAAAATACAAAAACTATCCGGCAAGGAACTTTTGCGCATTTTGCATAAACAAAAATTACAATAAATTAGAATATTTTGAGTTTTTTGTTAATATTATAAAAAATGATAAATGGATCACGATACTTCGAAAAAAACCTACAAATTTATTTTTTATAGACCATGATTCTACCATTTTTCAATGAGAAAAGTCGGAAAAACGCTTAAAACTAAAATTTTTAAAAAGTTCATATCTTTGTTAATTTACAATATTAGGGCAGATCTTTAAGAAAATCATTGTTTATTATGTGTACTTTAAACAGGAAGAAGATGAAATTTGTCGCTTTAATAGCTTTTGCACAGTTGCAGGATCAACAATTTATTTTAGGCCACTATGGTTAAAAAAACATTTTGTAGGTTTTTTAGTTCTCTACAAATGTCCTGTCGGAAGTATCATGATCCATGCATACATTTTTATAATTTCAACCAAAACCCAAAAAGTCAAAATTTATTGTTACTTTTGTTTATAAAAAATGCGCAAAAATTCTTTGCCTGATAGTTTTTGTATTTTATAACAAATTTTAAAACTGAAATTCAATAACAAAAAAAATCTCTATTGGTTGGGGTAATTGTTTTACGGAGCGCTCAGCCGTATGGAACTGTATGACTTTAATAAGTGAGAGCTTGTGTGA
The DNA here is from genome assembly GCA_018207615.1 of Philaenus spumarius. Classification (NCBI taxonomy): domain Eukaryota; kingdom Metazoa; phylum Arthropoda; class Insecta; order Hemiptera; family Aphrophoridae; genus Philaenus; species Philaenus spumarius. The sequence continues at coordinate 1,378,751 of JAGFPH010000024.1, forward strand.
GGTTGTTTTAAATTTAGTGAAATAAAGTGGATTTAATGATTGTGTTATGGAGTTAGTTATTTTAGTTCCGTTTCTTTTAACTCTTCAATAATTAGTGTTTATTTTATTCTTTAATCTGCAAGAAACTCTTGCTCTTTCAAGACAATATTTACAGTCTAGAAATGTATTAAAAAAACTATTTATAGAGTTTATATACATTTTTTAATTCCTCAAACCTGTTGTTGTTAAATTCTCGGTAATGTTGTTTTCGACTTCTTATGACCCCTCACAAAATGAAATCCTATATCCGCCCCTGGATGAGAGCACATTGTTTTGAATCGGTTCGATTTTTAGGAGAAATGTTTGATTTGGACAAGTTTATTAAGCAGTAGATTTTTACTCACTGTTTTTTCGGAGTGTTTTTAACGGCCTAAATCACTCAATTTTTAATGAGTGCCAATTTTCAAAATTATGTATGCCAAACTATCGGGTATGAGGGACTATCGAGTGCCGGATTATCGAGGTCTTACTGTACTTCGACATTTTAATTTGAGCCGAAGTAAACAAAGTACTTTCAATAGTGGAATAGTAGTTCACAACTCGTTGATAAACAGTAAACCTCAATTTGTAGTAATGCTATATATTTTAATTATTCTTTTTCTAACAAAATTGTTGATAAAACCCAAAGTTGTTAAATTTATCAATGGAGTAGGCATATGTGGCCTATGGAAGTATATTTTAATAATATAAATCTGTTTTAAACTCTGAACAAACTTAAACAACCTATTGGATTATTTTTACATCCAGAAAAGTGTTAAAATCTCTATTATTTACTATAAAATGTAAAACACATGTAAAAATAAGTCAACGAATAACAAAAAATAGTCTACAAAGAGAATTAAACTATTGTATAACAATAATAAGCTATGCCTCAATATTGTTGATTTCAACGAACCTCCGGTGATCGATAAGAAACCCTCGAATATTCAGTATTCATTTTTCAGAGAAATTTTATTGTAAACATGTAAATATTATTTCAAAATAGGCTCAATTTTGTTAACGATCTTGTAGTAGGAACATAAAAACTGGTGTTTTCGGATTTTTTTTTTGAAATTGTATATATTTTTAAACACTTCTATTTAGAACTAAATTAAAAAAATGTATATTTTGAAAAATTTCAAAAAATGTTTACTACGTTTTATGTAGGCCTAAAGTTGGTTTTATCCGTTGCTGGAAATTTTGTAAATCCTGAGCTAATACCTTTTAAAATTTTACATCAATCAATTGTTCAGTAGCATATATGAATTCCTTGGACATTTTCCTATAAAAAAAGCTACTGAAAACTTTTGGATTTGGATATTGTTACTATATTTGGCGAATTTTGGAAAAAATCCTTGCAAAACGCAAAAGATCCGGGCGAATTATCAAGGCCAGTTCTGCGACCTCCACAGGGTTTACTTATTTGATAATGACAATTAAAAGAGATTTACATAATATCTTATTTGATTCACATCTTATCTTTTGCTATTCCAAGGCTGTTTTTCAACTTGCTCTTCTCTCATCGGTATGAAGGACAGCAAAGATATTACGTTTGTTTTACACTGGTTCGCAGATATATCTAACTCCGCTTATATTTATCGCCAAGCATCTCATATTTTTTTTAAAATTATCCTTTTGCAGAGTATCTCAAAAAATGGTAAATGTAGGAATCTTTTAATTTAATCAAATTCGCTTCTGAAAAATTAACTTTATAATTAATCTCTTGAAAAACAATAATCACATGCTCACTAAAACGAAAACCTTTAACGTTCCCATCTAAATATGAACGGCAAATATTCAAAGTGTTCGTTGAAAAAACCGACAAAAGATGGATCGCCATGAGTGTTTCCATCAAATACTTTCCTGCGCGAGGCTAGAACAGACAACAAGCAGAGGGTTGCAATACTGTACTGTACAGTGTGCACACTGCGGGTAATGGCCAGGATCTAGATCACTATTAGGCCATTTGCAATGCTTAAAAAAAAAAAAGGCAAATGTGGACAAAACGTGCGAACTCCGAAAATTTTGCATAAATCGCTTTCAAATAGGCTCAATAGTAAGCCCCTAAGTTTCCCCCATTTAAATCTAAATTTACGCCATTTAAACAAAGTGCGAAATATTTTTTACAATGGGGGGTTATAACCCCCAAAACCTCCCCAGGTTACGACTATGTTATAGAGCAGTATTTAATCTACGCCCTTGATTTTTCTCTGTTGTAGATTTTGCTGTGAATTTTATGTTATTCAATGTTGGTACTAAAATAGTACCAACTTGGTAGTCTATAATAATTCGTGTTTTCGTCGCATTCAACATGGCCGGACGTTATGGAGATCGTGATTCGAGGTGGGTAAATAATAGTATTTTCTTTACCGGGTTGAAAATTTCGATCTTAAATCACCGAAAAGATTATGCCAAAATATAGAAGGTATAGGTACTAAGGTTTAGAAGATGTCATCATTCCAAATTAAACTGACGTATACTGAACAATTTGCTATTAACGGATGTATCGTCCAGATGCATTTGTAATTTAAAGCCTAACCCCTAAACTTAACTACTTTTATCATTATAAAAAACTTGTATTCTTCATTAAAATATTTTCTTTACTTCTTTTTAAACATTAGAGTACCGTATCTTGACAGATATTTACTGAAGATTAAAAGTCTCAGTTTCAAATATAGATTATTCCTTTTATATTCAGAAGCACACAATTTTGTAAAAAAGATTGTGCATTTTTTAATTGTGAAAGGTTTTGTTTTTTTTTAATTAATTTAATTTACTGAAATAAATATTTATAAATTGAAAGAACATCAAAATCTCGTATGCATTTATTTCTTGAATCGGTCTGTAGCATGTCTCAAAAATAAAAAATATATATAGGCCTAAAAACATATACTCAATTGAACATATTAGAAACAGTACCTGGGTGACCGAGCATCGCTCAGTATTTTTAGAAATAATAACTATAATCATTAGATAATTTATATTACCATTATAGAAATACAAAGAATGCAGAAACTGGTGAAAATGTTTTCAGAACTGTTAATAACAGCACAAAAATAATGTTTTAGCTATGTTTGATATTTGAATAAAGAAATAAGTTGATAATTATACCACCTGATTCATTTTTATGTTTGTTAAATAGTATATTAATCATCTGGAGCTAAAATTAACAGATTAACATCTGCTTGTAAAACATCTGGATTGTATCTATAATGTATCTGTTCGCCTACTTAGTGACTTCAAAGGTGGTATATAAAAGAAGTTCAACATAGGCGGAAAAAGCTACTTAGCGCATTTTTGCAGACTTAAGACCTAACGCATTCTATTCCTGACGTCAAAAAACCCCTATTTGCAAATTTTCATCCAAATTGTTAGTGCCGTTAGCTAGATCCCTGAAATAAATTTATAAATGTACAAGAATTGCTTGTTTAATAAGATAAGATATATCAAAATAGAAATAACTAAACGTCAAAATTGTAGACCGGACGCCACATTCCTACATACCGGTACTGATACTAATAAATCTGGTCTTTAAAATAGACTAGTAGTTTAAAATTAGCCATTAAATAACAAAATAATACTGCCACAAATATGCAACATTAGTATTTCAATTAGATCAGGCTTTGCACATTAGTCTGCGGATTGAAACCGGTCGTCGTGTATATGCATACGAAAAACTTTTACGATGGTGGGAGCGAACATCTTAATGATGTATATGAATTTATTTTTTTGCTATGCACACTTGCCACAAATATATTCAAACAATATACAAAAATCCATTTCTATACAAAATTTGTTTTTATTAAAATATATGTAATACCTATACTTAACACTAACCTCGCTTTGCTCCTGTCTTTTTTAATGATGTGGGCTATATATATGAATTTATTTTTTGATGTGCACACTTGCCACAAATATATTCAAACTATTTATTAAAAAACCCATATCTTTATAAAATTTGTTTTTATTAAAATATATTTAGGCCTAGTACCTACGCTTAATAAACTAATCTCGCAACATTTGTGTCCCTTCTAGGGACGTATATATGCATTTGTTTTTCGCTGTGCAAAATTGTTTTAAATAATATTCAAACGGTGTATAAAATTTATCGTATTAAGAAGTAGTACGAAAACTATGTTCTGTTCTTACATTTAGCATCACTGTATATTTTGTATGCTAAAACGGTTTAACATTTACATAACGACCCTACGCCATATTGGTGCAGAGGCCAACACATACGCAAGAAGCTCTAATACGTAATTTGAATGTTCAATTCTATTTCTGAACGTCTTAAATAAATTAAAACAGAAAACATGTTAAACAAAATTAAATTTAATTATAAACAGAAAATAAAACACTTTAAACTCAATTCACAACTTATTTAACTTGGGAAATATTAGACGTATATATTTTAATGTCATCGGACTGGGCGTACGAACGTAAACACGATTGCTATTTTTACAACTTAACATCACTTAATAAAATACAGGGTGTTTCAAAAAGTAGGTACTTTACAACTTTGAAAAATCATATTAATTTATTCTGAGAACCTATAGAGGTGATTGTAGTATCAATTTGTAGGGAAACACATCAAGTTTTTTTTACCTTAAACTAAAGATGCTCTATGTGGCTTCCGTTGGTGATCCTGCACACATCCCATCGGTAGTTAATTTCCTCCCAAACTCGGTGTAGCATTGCAGGAGTAACTTGCTCAGCGGCGGCATAAATTCTCGCTCTAAGCTCAGGTAAAGAAGCCGGCAAAGTAGGTACATAGACAATATCCTTGATGAATCCCCATAAGAAAAATATCTAGCGGTGTCAGGTCTGGGGGAACGTGGGAGCCATGCAGTTGGTGCATCACGGTCAATCCATTGACCTGGAAAGCGGTCATTCAGAAAATCTCGGACATCAGTCAGGTAGTGAGGTGGTGCGCCATCTTGCATGAAATAAACACTGTTCTTCTTCATCCTCATTGATTTATCTGTGGTATCAAAAATTGTAACATGTCCAGGTACACTATCCCGTTGATGGTTCTCATTAAGTTTAGGGCTATCACGAACATGTTGCAATGTTTGATGTGGATTTTCACTGCCCCAAATCCTACAGTTATGTGTGTTAACCTTGCCACTTAAGTGTGTTAACCTTGCCACTTAAGTGAAAAGTCGACTCGTCAGAAAAAGTTATGTTGTCCAAGAAATGTTCATCCTCATCCACTCGATTTAACATATCCGCACAGAAGTTCTTACGGGCAATGTTATCAGTGTCTTTTATTGCTTGTAAAATCGTAAATTTGTACGGTTTTAAATGCAAACATTTTTTCAACACTCGCCAAACAGTCGTATGTGGGATTTGCAGCTCGTGAGATGCACGCCGGGTCGATTTCGTAGGGCTGTTGACAAAACTTTGTCTCACTTGCTAAACGATTTTGTCAGATGTGCTTGCACGACCTGGTGATTTCTTATGTCTTTCCGAACACCCTGTTTCTACGAAACATTTATGCTACTCATAAATTGTTGGCCTACTAGGAGGATCTTTAGCGTACTTGGTACGGAAATTACGCTGAACTGTTGTCGCCAACTTTGATTCTTCGAACCAAAACACACAGCAAGCACGCTCGGGTCCAGTAAAGGCAGCCATCTTTGACGCAACTGCCGCTAGTGCTCGTGACGGTGCGATTCGACACTAGCGAACTACGCGAGTCAAAACTTGATGCGTTTCCCTACAAATTGATACTACAATCAACACTTTAGGTTCTCTGAATAAATTAATATGATTTTCAAAGTTGTAAAGTCAAAGTACTTTTTAAAACACCCCTTATATATGGGGTGTACAAAAGTCCCGCACTGGTTTAATATTTTCTGAACGATTACAGATAAAGTAATAAGATTTGGTACATCATCACTGCACATAAATATCTACTTTTTGAAGGAACTATCAGTTTTCTGTAATATCCATGATGGACGTCCCGCAAGGTGTCAGAAGGAAATCTTAAATAGGAGCATACGTACATCATTTTAAAGGGCTTGTCTAGCAGAGTTTAATGTCGCAAACCGCACTCAAAAGGTTGATCAAATGTTTTACTTGGTTAAAGACAGACATTTTATTAGTAGCCACAACCCCATCAAAGCAAAACTGCAGGTAAATACTGCATTATGTCTGCCAATACAAAAGTGAATTATGAAGTTAGTTATCATCAAGGGTTAAAAATTTGATCCTAATTTATTGATAGCGGGGAAAACCTGGTATCAGTAACAATAGAAAGATCTTATCTTTGGGTCGCAGTTTGGACTTTTCTATTAGCCAGTCTATTCATAGTACCGGTATTCTATTTTTCTTGTTATAGTAGTGCTGCCCAACTTTTCGTTAGTACAAAAGAGTTTGTCGTATTGCTTGTAACTCTTCAACTATGTTGCTTGATGAACATGAACGTTTAACACTTCTTATGATGGTAGGTTGGTGAAACAACAGTGCGATCACACGAGGAAGCGTGCCATTTATTTAATGACTACTTTCCCGAGAGGCAGCCAATTTCTAGAACAACTGTAGGGAGAACTGCTCAACGCTTTATGGAAACAGGAAGTGTTTCCGATCGTCATAGGTCTTATTGCTTTATCTGTAATCGTTCAGAAAGTGTTAAACCAGTGAGGGACTTTTTGTACATTCTGTATATATTTATAGGCCTTTATATAACAAAACAGGAACACATAATTTTAACTTTATAAAATTCTGTAATACATAAATTCTTAATGTTTACCGTACTTATCATCAAACTACGGATATTCAATATACATTGAGGTTCACGATTCGATTTATTGAATCAATCTGATATGTATAGCAAGGGCCCAAATGTATTCGTTAAATCGTTCAAAATAAAATAAAAACACCTGAAGTTCTAACTTACAATCTCTAATCACAGTACGTTTCTACTTTCTATAGGCCTACATATATAAGTTAGTAACATCTATTAAGTTGTTTTGTATTGCAACAGAAATGCAAGCATTAAACAAAAATAGCCTGAAGTTCTAACTTATAGTATGTTTACCTGCCTTCAAAGGGAGAATGTGTTTTTTCTAAAAAAAATTGTCATTTGCTAACATATCAGCTGAGGGTCTAAAGTAAATTTACGCTGCTAAAACTTATGCCGTTTCAAGATAGTCTATCACTTGATGTAGTATTTCGCGTTTAGCCTCATATAATTATTTTAAAATAGTAACAACGTGCTTAGATTGGCAGCACTACTGTCGTTTCTGAAAATAGGCCATATAGTGTGTGATGAAATCAACAGGGACCTAAAGTTATACTGGTTACGCCAGCTTGAGTTTCTTTTTATTAGTAAATGTAGGCTTTCTTTCTCGAACAAAAATAAGAAGGCTGTAGGCTAATGTTCAAAGTAAAAAATCTCTATGGTTGTTACTATCACCTTTTTGACTACCTTTAGTAGGCCTATATACTACCCTATTGAAATCATACATAGCAGATGATGACATTTTTAGGAAGCAGATTGAGGTAAATGTATGCTCCTCTAATTATAAATTTACGTTCAGACTTGTTGTGTAAACTGTACATGCGTAGTACTAAGGTAGTAGGTACAGTAATACTGTAGACCTATGACAATAAAAATGGTGACTAAGTTTATTAGTGGCTTTGTTTTAGTGCTTTAGAAAGTTTATAGTTTTAAATTTGTTTACAGACTATATTTTATATTGTTTAGGCCTACATAAATTTGCACAGTACTCTTTATTCACACATTACTCTGTGTTTGCTTATTTCTTTCTGAATGTTGAACTGCCACTCTAAGTTAAATTGCCTGTGCGGAACCTAATTAATATATAGGCCTGTATGTCTAAATATAGTTAACAAACTGGAAACATAGGCTGCTGTGACAAACACCTTAAAGTAAGTTTGTGTTCATGCTGGATTTTTTTAAATTTGATTATTTTTGTACAATATATAGGCTATATATGATTACTAATTGGAAACATACTGTGACTTCTTATTGTAAATAAGATTACAGTAGGGCCTAAGGCTTTTCCTACTTTTTTGTTTCGTTCTAGTTTTTTTATGCACATAGGTTTGCACCTCTATATATACATACTAGCTGAATACCCGTGCTTCGCTACAGGGAATTTGTTTTTTGCATCACCATGCTTTATAATTAACTTTCATATTTTTCTCTCATTTTCTTTCATCTATTATTTCACGATAGTGAATTATAGCCTAACATGTATTTTGAATTAGTTTGGTATTTATTGTTCACGGGCTTCCCGTCAATCGTCCTCGTCCTGGTATGTGTGCTAAATAAATTAAACCAATAAAAAAAAAAAAAATTCACATTGAAGCGCGTCTGATTTTTCCACCGCTAAATCTACAGACTGGTAAATAACAGTCTTAGCTGGATGTTTGCAGTCACCCAGATGTTTGCGAACGCATAGATCGGGATATTTTTGATCGGCTTACGTCTAAAATATTTTCTTAAAATTACCTAATAAGTGCCAAATTTCAGCTCTCTGGCTTTAAAGAAAGAATACCAATTAATATTTACTGTTTTTAGGGGTTGTTATTACATTTTCAACCCTTAGCAGTAGATAACAAACTGTAAAACTGGTTTATTTTTTATATATATCTTGTAAGAAATAAATCTACAAAATTTCAGCTCTCTAGCTTAAGGAAAGTATAAAAATAAATATTTATTGTTTTTAGGGGTTGTTATCACATTTTCACCCCTAGGAGCACGTAACAAAATGTAAAACTTATTTACTTTTTATATGTGTTTTGTAAGAAATAAATGTACAAAATTTCAGCTTTAAGGAAAGTAAACAAACAACATTTTAAATTGTTTTAGGGAATGTTTCAACCCTTAAAGACCAAATATTTTAAAATCCTATCATAATGCGCCTCTAGCGCCTATGTGCAATATGTGTACCAAATTTCATGTTCCTTGGCGGTATTAAATTAATATTTATAGTTATCGGGGTTGTTGCTAAATGTTCGCCCCTTACAAATCTTGATAAAATGTAAAACTGGTTTATTTTTTATATGTATCTTGTAAGAAATGAATGCACAAAATTTCAGCTTTCTAGCTTTAAGGAAAGTATAAAAATGAGTATTTATTGTTTAAGGGGTTGTCACTACATTTCTACCCCTTAAAAGAACGTGATAAAATGGGAAACTGGTTTATTTATCTGTGTTGCGTATCTTGTAAGAAATGTTTACAAAATTTCAGCTCTCAAACTTTAAGGAAAATATAAAAATGTATACTTATTATTTCTAGGGGTTGTTATCATATTTTCATCCCTAGCAGCACGTAACGAAATGTAGGCCTACAACTGGTTTACTTTTTACATATATCATGTAAGAAATAAATGTACAAAATTTCATCCCTCTAGTTTTAATGAAAGTATGAAAATTCATATTTATTGTTTTTAGGGGGTTATTATCACATTTTGACCCCTAGCAGCACTTTTTAATTTTCATGTGTGTTTTGTAAGAAATAAATGTACCAAATTTCCGCTTTAAGGAAAGTAAACAAACAGCATTTATTGTTTTAGGGGATGTTTCAACCCTTACAGGCCAAATATTTGTAAATCCTTTCTTAGTGTGCCTCTGATGCCTATGACAAATACGTGACCCAAATTTCACGTTCCTAGGAGGTAGGGTTTTTGTGATGTATAACAAACAATATTTATTGTTTTAGGGGTTGCATCAACCCTTATAGGCCAAATATTTTAAAATCCTTACTTAGTCGGCCTATAGCCCCTATGAAAAAAATGTGTACCATATGATTTTTGAGATGTATAACAATATTAATTTTTTTAGGGGTTGTTTCAACCCTTACAGGCCAAATATTTAAAAATCATTTCTTAGTGCGACTCTGATGCCTATAACAAATACGTGTACCAATTTTAACGTTCATATTAGGTAGGGTTTTTGTGACATATATATAACAAACAATATTTATTGTTTTAGAGGTTGTTTCAACCTTTACAGGCCAAATATTTAAAAAAATTTTCTAAAGCTAGCCATACACGTTCCGATTTGTAGTCCGATTCAATGTCCGATGTAGGATCCCCGATGTAGGAGCGTGAATGGGCTTGATGGACGACGAGTTGGATGATCGTAGAAATCGGAGTCCCAGATCAGACTACAAGATGATCCGACTTCCAACTTCCGACGGAGTCGGACTGTGAATGGGGTGATCGTCCGATTGTCATTTTAAACTTTCTTCTTGTTGTTGTTTGATCTTCCTTTTTCCCCTATACTTTGTACAACCTTACTTCTATAATAATGGATAATAAAGGGTTTTTGGAATTTGTTGAATTGTACCGGGAGAATAGGTGTTTGTGAACACAAGTGATGCAATTTATGCAAACTGTCATATTTGAGAGCATCTTCGCGTCGCAATAGTTCAAAAATAATTGTTTAACCTATTGAAAAATATAGGTGAATGTTTTCTACACTAAACAAATTAGGCAGTTGTCTAATATATTTAAAAATAAAGGTGATTGTTTAGTAAGCTGAAAAAATGTAGGTGATTGTTTAGTATATTGAACAATGTAGGCGATTAAAAGTATACTGACAAAATATAGGGGATTGTTTAGTATAATGAAAAATGCAAGTGATTGTTT
>JAGFPH010000024.1:1389403-1457131 GCA_018207615.1 Philaenus spumarius
ATATTTAAAAATATAAGTGATTGTAAGTATACTGACTAAATATAGGGAATTGTTTAGTATTAATTATTTGCATATAGTAATTGCTGGACATTTTTATACAACTACCACTATGTACAAGGAAAGAAGACTGAATTGGAAACGTTAGTTGGATCGTAAGTTGGATGGTAAGTTGGATCGTGAGTGGTGAAACGCATCTAACTTGCAGTCCAACTCGGTCGTCCTTCAAATCGGACCGCGTATGGCTAGCTTCAGTGCGCCTTTAGTGCCTATGACCAATATGTGTACCAAATTTCAAGTTTCTAGGTGGTATAGTTTTTGAGATTTTGTGATGAGTGAGTGAGTCAGTCAGTCTAGTGCCTATGACCAACATGTGTACAAAATTTCAAGTTCCTAGGTGGTATAGTTTTTGAGATTTTGTGATGAGTGAGTCAGTCAGTGGTATTTCAGCTTTAAATATATAGATAAAGTGTATATATCTCTAAGCACTTATTGGTTTAAAAAATTTAGTTTAATAAACTCAATATAATAATGCTACTAAAACAAATTAAATTGTTTTCTAAATTTGTATTTGTAACTTTTTTACGATTTAAAAGAAAAGGTTTTATTTGGCAATACACTGTTAGCAAAGAATATTACGAAAGTCAAATTTTCTATAGTTACTATTTTAAAGAAATATCTCATTTGATCAAATATACAGCATTATTATCAAAATGTTTGATCTAAAATATTTTAGCTAGAACCCACAAACATTAATTAAACATGTAGTCTTTGATGGGGATAATTATTTTATCATAGCTATTGATTCTATCCTACTGAAATATAGGCCTAGATTTAGCTATTTTATGCAAGAGTTGAAGGTCACAAATTATAACTATTCTTTTTTTTTTAATGTTCAAAGATCATGTTTCCATCACTTTTACTGTCAAGCATTAATACACCTAATCAAATCTAATACTCTTGAGAAAATGTTATAGGCCTAGGTCAAACATTTATTTACTTTATGTTATTTGATTTGTATGTTTATTTTATTAATTGAGTAGCTTACATTAATTCATTATATCTCTATCCAAAGTTTAATTTGTAGTCAATGTTATTAGATATTTATTTTTAAATGTGTTTTGTATGTTGTTAAGGAGATGAGTTGTTAGTTTAAATTTTAAACTTTAAATTGTTTACAGCATTTCATACAATATACTTTGTTATGATATTGGTATATCTTGAGAACTAATTAAGCTAAAGTTACATACAGTACAACCTGTAATATCTGGTCTAATGTGCCGTCGGGTGATTCTCATACAGTAATAAAAACTCCGGATATCAAACAATGCCATAAATCAAAGGTTGTATTAGTACTAGCCTATAAGATTAGCAATCGTGAGTAGGTATTCCAGGATTGTTTCTGCTAGGAATATGTACTTCCCATATTTAAATGTGATGTTTCTCCAGTTTCTTATGTTTGTTCTAATATCCTTTGGTACCCTGAATCCAACACAAGTAAACAAATTACAAAGTTAATTTTTTGTGAAGTGCTTTGTTTAAAAGTTACCATTTTGAAGTTTCCACACAACAATGTAGTCATTTTAAGGGAGAATAAACTTTGCAAAATATTAGTTAGAAATTATTTTATTTAGATGAAACCCTAGTCCTACAGTAGAACTGAAATCATCCGGATTTTTTTTTGGATTTGGCCTATTTGGTATGCAGAAAATTGGGTGGGAGTAGCTTAGGAATTAAATTTTTTTAAACGCATGACAAAGAAAACGTTTGTTTTGATAAAGTTGATTTTAAAGATTATAAAATGTTTGAAAAATGTATGAAATTACTGTAAAGTACCAATGTAAAACTATAAATAGGCCTAAAGGTTAACCTAATCATTAGAGGATTGTGGGAAAATATGAGCACTCACAAGAACCATTTTTTCTAAAATAAAAGATTTATTTTGTCTACTATTGCCTAATATTCTTATCTACTTTAATTGAGTTTTCAATGTTGCATATGCACTTCAAATATGCAAAACTAATTGTTTTGCATATTTGAACTACCTGAGGCCACCCCTATAATCCCTCGCTTCTGTCCGCTGCCTAGGCGATGAGTCACCTATTGGCTGTGTTTATACAATGGTACACTTTCTTAACAGAATAATAATTTAACATTTTTAAAAGTATATTTGAAATCTACTAAAAAAGTTATGAAAAATGATACCAAACTCGACCTAGGTATTAGAACATTTAATACGAACTTTATTAAGAATTGTTTACATTGTGACTGCGACTTTTTATTTAGACAATTTTGAAGGCAAGTTTTAAGCTGTAATGAATACTAAAAGCTTTACTTAGGGACTGTTTAGGTAAAAGTAAATTGACTGTAGAATTTGTTAATAATAGTAAATCTTTTCACTGAGATACAAATTACAATAATAATCGGAGAAAAAGTTATATATACAATATGTTTTCTTTCTTTTTTTTTTTGGTTTTTAAAGGCGAAAAACCTAGGTGGTTATCATCGCCTTACACAATATGCTATATACAATGCAATATAATACTATACAATACAAATCCTATATACAACAATAAAATTACAATAGTTTATTAACTATTGAACCTTCAGCGGTCTGAAATTGCTTCTGATCGGTTCACTTGCAAGATGTCTTCCTTAAAAATGGATTCTTGTTACCAGATTTGTTCGTTTATAAACATTGTCATAATCAGATTAAATGTTCTAATACCTAGGTCGAGTTTGATATCATTTTTCATAACTTTTTTAGTAGATTTCAAATATACTTTTAAAAATGTTAAATTATTATTCTGTTAAGAAAGTGTACCATTGTATAAAAACAGCCAGTAGGTGACTCATCGCCTAGGCAGCGGACAGAGGCGAGGGATTATAGGGGTGGCCTCAGGTAGTCCCGGGTCCATCGGCCAACCTGAACTAGACAGAGTATAAGCGAAACTGACAATTTGACAAAGTCACTAAGTACAACAGTAAAGTATTATAAATTTCTTTTCAAAGCCAGTTAAAAGAATTTGTATTTTTAGTGCTAGTGTTATTTTAATTTTTATCACTAGTGCTAGTGTTATTTTAATTTTTATCACATTCTGGTGTAGTTTTAAAACATCGGCAACACATTTATACTAAACATATTTAACCGGACAAATTTGTCCATGGCGGTTAATTAAAAAGTAATATATGCCGGATTTTCTCAAAATGGCTGAAAGCTGGTTAAGGTAAATAAAAACAAATCAATTTACCTATATACACATCTGGTATGGTATGCACCTTGAACGTGCAGACACTGTTTAGCAGTGGGGGAAAGTGATTCGGGCTCTGAGATTCGCTAAAACAGCTAAGCCTCACCACTACAAGGCTTTCCGCTCTCCCTCTCCAAGTGAATTCACATAACAAACTACCTAGGCCTATACTTTATTTTCTCTTTTATCATTCATGGTTTAATAAATATTTTCAGTATTTCCTCCATCTTATAGCTAATCCTACATAATACAATGTAACCATATTTTTGTGAGAATTGTGTTCCGTGTTTTTATTCTCAGAAATTTCGGCGCGATTTTACTATACGACCCTATGCCAACAGAAATGCAAGAATAAAAAAAAATAGCCTGAAGTTATAACTTATAGTCTTTAGTCAAAGAATGTTTATCTGTATTCAACATTTAGCAGTAGAATGTAAAACGAGGTCGTTGTGTGTAAAACTATTAGCCAAGGGTCGTACAGTAAATTTATGCCGAAATTTAATGTCTAAAATTGCCTTGTCATTTTGGGAAGAAATGATTGCCAGTTCTAATGTTAATAATTAATTCTGCTATTTTTATTTTGTAAATGTAGCTTATATCTTTAAATTAAATGATTTGTCCAAACGTGTAAGATAATTTTGTAGACATTATCTATACAAATTAAACTAAAGTAGTATGTTTTGCTTATTTGATTTCAGAGGTTATGGAGACAGAAAAAAAGTTATGCCTACAGAACCTCCTTTTACAGCCTATGTTGGGAACTTGCCTTCGCAAGTCGTGCAAGGAGACATTATTAGAATATTCAACAATGCTCAGGTATGAAATATAATTTACTTTGATTTATAATGGTCTAGTGAATTACTTTAAAACAGTCTTCACTATGATAAAATTAGGTTAGTCCTGCAATTGATAATTAACATTTAATTTGCAATGCTTTGCAAAAAAAAAAAAAAAAAAAACCTTATTGCAACAACCTAAAACACACAATCTTCTGACAACATCCAATGCTTTTTGTATTGGCAGCTTGTGAAGTATTATACTGTACAATTAGCTTGAGAGGCATCATCCAGCGAGTATTGCGCAAGACTATTATACTTTAATTAAACTACTATTTTCTTGTAAACTTTATTTAATCTTTACTTATTAATCAATCTCCAGAAAAGTAAAACTATTTTGCGACACTAAGCTTTATTTCTATTCAGGTTCAGACATAATGGGTAATTGTGTAAAAGTAGGCCATGGATCCGATTAAACATTACATCACCATAACAGTTGAATTTGACTTTAATGCGATATAATTTTAATCAGAACAAGTTACAATAATGTATAAACTTACAATTTTTAAGAAGAATGAATTGTACGACTAAAGGAAAATTAGCTTGTATTCAAATGTCCCTTAACTAGGACTTAAACATCAAAAGTATTTCTTTTCTGAAACTAATTCTTTATAAAAGTCTTACTAAAACTAATGAATGAAGATTCTAATTAAGAAATTAAATGCAACTAGGCTAATTCAAATACAAGATTTTTTAAATGTCACAGATATGGCAACAAAAACAACTGCAGCCTACTACAGTAATTTTTTCTTCACAAATTAATTACAGGATTATGCTCTGGGGAAACTGCAAGGAAGTAAACAAATATTTTTATGATCAAAAACAATCTCTTAGAATCATGTCAAACTAACCCAAACGTCACCGTTTTAAAGGTTATTTAACTATTTACAAATTTTAGCACTGCCACGCCACTATTTATTTGAAATTGTATGTTTTATGTTACAAGCATTTATTGGCTGAAAGTTATGTACACAACAATTGGGGTACAAAGAACAGAGTACTCTATCATACTGGACTTCTACCTATCATAAAAGTTAATTTACATTTAACTATGTATTTTAAAATGTAATGAAATAAGAATCAAAGGTTGAACGGTAGCAAATTAATTATGTCCATGTACTTATTCATGTATATAGTGTGGCTCAACTTCAAACTTAAAATAAAATTGAGTATTATAGAATATCCATTAGTAGGCCTACAGTTAAAAAAACAATACTAAACATATAAAATTGTCCTAAGGTAGAAATCACTTAAAATATTAATCCATAATGTGTGTTTGATTCAGTGAACATGCACATTGTTTTACTGCTCACTCTTCAATGTCAATCACTCGCCCTTTTCCATGGTTTCTATTTTTCAAAAGTCAAGACTGTCAACATATTATGTTTCAGTATGTATTTTGTACATTCTGTACAGTACTAAACACATTGTACATTGTTTAAGCAGTAGTAAACACTAAAACACTGATAGATCTGTTAGTGCAATTTATAATTTTTGCAGAAATTAACATTTTTATTTCGTCCACCCGGTTTTTTTACTTCAACTTAAAATAGTTTATTCCAGATTAGCATTTGATATATTGAGAATTTCATACTTAAAACAATAATTACTTTAATCTAGCTTTGTATGAACTTATTTCCGACTGATCAGACTAGTATTTCAATATTGTCTCATACGAAATATTGATTCAAGAAAGTTGGTTACTATTTGGTATTTTTCAGATACCATAAGAATGTTTATAGTCTGATATATTTGTTGGCCAGACTTTTTTATAAGAACAAATATTGATTTATTTGATAAATGATATCATAGTCTACAGAAATTTGTTTGTATTATAGCAATGCAAAAGTTTATGTTATCTGTATTGTGATTAACCATTTTACACCCTGCCAATAATACAACATTTAATTAAAAAGGACAACATTATTTTTGTATTTTTACAGAGTTTTATGAAACATGACACATTTTACAAAACAATTGTATTCTCATTATAAATTATTTTTAAAACACAGCTATGTTTTACATATTTTAAAATTAAAAAACATTCTTTTAATTTTCCCCACTAAAAGTGTTTTTATTTTTTAACTTTTTTTACAAAGCAATACAAAATTTAGAGGCATGAGGTGCATATTTTTTTAGAAGTTAATTTTGTATGCTGTTGAAGAAAATCGTAGTTGTGCAAATTATACGAAGGGATATTTATAAGCTTTATCGTGATACTACATGCCTAGGCCTAAAAGTAAATTTATCTACCAAATTTATGTATCTTACACCAAGTTCAAAATTTTTCTGAAATAAATGATACTTTCAATATCAATAATGAAAATTATGTAAAACAATACATACAAATGAAAATAATAAAACATATGTATTGTTGCCTAAGGTGTTATTTACAAGGAAGAAAAGATGTTTAACTGCCTAAGTAAAAGAGACAAAGTATTGTCACATTTCCTTTTTGAGGGAACTAAAATTGTTGAGCCATTATGTTTATAACTCTAACAACAACTATAGTCATTATTAAACTGTCAGCAGTTTATTGCTCATTTTACAGTAAGTCTTTGTGTACTTTCTATTTAAGACTTGTCAATATTTTAATTGCATTCATGTTCTTAATGATTTGTTTTTATAGTTTCATCATGGACAGTTTATTTACTGTTGGTTATCTGTGAATATATAAATGTCTACAGGAAATATTCCTACTACTTCAGTTAACGTCCGTTGTAAACTATTATCCAACCAATAAATTTGTACAGCTTGTGTTAAATGGACAATCTGGAAAGCTGAACTGGATTTTCAAAATTGATTCTCATTATATAAAGATAAACATATCTGTGTTTATTTTTATGTTCAGATTATAGATGCTTTCTCGAGACAGTTGAACATTGATTGTGCATGTCTCTAGGTTCAAAACATTCTGTTTTGTTCCAAGTCGTGTTAGGATAAAAGGCAGATAAAGTGTCCGATTTGGTACCATTCTATAAAATGCCCTCTGTTTGCTAATAACATAGTTTTTAGCAAACTATAAATAATACGGCTGCAAATACCCTGTACCACTGTTAACATTCATGTATCTATTACCCTTTTGAAAGGGACAAATGTTGTCAAAGTTTGCGTCAATCTGAATTTACATAGTATTAAAAGCATTGGTTTCTTCTCCTCGCCTCACTTTGTTTCCGCTGACTCACAATTCAGCTCCCCACAGTACAATAAGGCACTGGTGAAGCAGGTCTTCTCTTATCCGCTTTGTCTCTCGCTGACCCACAACAAATTGAACATTAAATTTCACTTATTTTGAAACACTAAATATATTTAAGATTCATGCTTCTTTGGTATCCAATTCAACGTAATATAATTAAACTTAATTACTTATTTTATTTCCGTCACGTGACTTCCTTCTCTCTTTTATATGACGTGTTTCGGAGATTTACTCCATCATCAGATACTTGTCACTCTTGCGAGGTCGTCAATCATTACACAAAAAACACACAAACACAAACATTGAGTATATATTAAAAAAACTTTCAACGCGTGGGATGCATCCCGTATGGTGGTCCAAGGACAACTGTCTTACCAGGTTAAGTAACCATACGGTGACTAAGCCCATTAACTTGTATGCTGATAGCTGTGTCAAACAAAGTGTTTGAGGAGAATTGCAGGTTCATGACTTGGTTTTCATTGTTTTTAAAGGCTTTGTATATTTCATATCCCTTGACAACATCCATAATTTCGCCTTTTTTGCATGTATTCAATGGTATCAAATTAGTTTTAAAGTCAGTATAGCCATGGTTTTTGTCTATCAGGTGGCGTGCATAATTTGATTTATTGCCATATATGTTCTTTTTGGGCAAATGTTCTTTGAACCTTTGATGGAACGCTCTTCCTGTTTGCCCTATATAGAACGAATCACATTCATCGCAAATTAGTTTGTAAATCCCAGTTTTATATTTTAAATCTTTTTTTGGTTTTTGACTGAGAAGTTGTTGGTTGTTGTTATTGATTCGAAAAGCTGTAGTAATGTTTAATTTTCTGAAATTTTTTTAAACTATATTCGGCAGTATGTTTCCGTACTCACAGGCTATGTAGGTGGTTTTTTCACCAGGTTTTAAAGATTTACTGTTTTTGTTCTGTTTTTTATTTAATAAGGTGTTTATCATAGATGTTTATCATTTATAAAGACAAGAATTTGTCCTTATGCTTTATTACAGTTAGGTCCAGGAAATTTAGTTTTGCATCCATTTCTTTTTCACATGTGAGTGTCATATAACTGTTAATACTGTTCATATAGTTTGTTAGATTTTCTATCTGTCTACTGGTACCATTGAAAATTACAAATGTGTCATCAACATATCTTGCACAGTATTATTTGTTTGTGCATTTTATTTAGGCTTGATAGGAGGTACTTGTTTTCGAAATGGTTCATATAGATGTCCGCCATTAGACCCGAGAGTGGCGAACCCGTAGCTAAACCTTCTTTTTGGATATAATATTTATTGTCGATGACACAGTGGTCATTTTGGATGTCGATAAATACAAGGGAAAGGTAGCGATTTCATAAGGAATAACAATATTGAACAGGTTCCCAAAGACCCAACCCAAAATTCATAAAAATGTTGAACAACACGATAAATAATTCCATGAATCTGTTTAACCAGAAAACACGCCATTATTTAAAACCTATAAATGCTGAAGCTCCACATTTCACTGGCTTACCAAAAAATACACAAAACTGACACACCCATCAGACCCCTCATTAATTTCAAAACCGCGCCTGGATACAAGACCGCCAAAAACTAGCTTTAATCATAAGCAACAGCATACATTTAAAAAAACAACCATAGCATTAAAAACAGTATAGAATTTGTAAACAAGATCAATGACATAACCTTGCAACCAAATTATAAAATCGCTTCTTTTGATATTGTCAATCTTTACACAAACATACCCATCCACGAAACAATAGATACTCTGAGAGAACTCCTCATTGAATCCAACATTTTAGACACAGAAGTAATAACAGAATTGATCAACATTGTATCGGTAATATTGGACCAAACCTACTTTACTTTCGACAATAAATATTATATCCAAAAAGAAGGTTCAGTTATGGGTTCGCCACTCTTGGGTCTAATGGCGGACATTTATCTGAACCATTTCGAAAACACGTACCTCCTATCAAGCCTAAATAAAATGCACAACCAAATAATACTATGCAAGATATGTTGATGACACATTTGTAATTTTCAATGGTACCAGTAGACAGATAGAAAATCTAACAAACTATATGAACAGTATTAACAGTTATATGACATTCACATGTGAAAAAGAAATGGATGCAAAACTAAATTTCCTGGACATAACTGTAATAAAGCATAAAGACAAATTCCAATTTAAAATTTACTAGAAACCTACAACCACAGACATCACTATACATTCCACATCGCACCATCCCATATATCAAAAAACAGTCGCCTACAACAGTATGTTACATAGACTCATTACAATACCTCTCAGACAGGAAGATTACTTGGAGAAGCTGAATACTATCAAATACATTGCCATGGCCAACGGTTATAAGACATCTATGATAAACACCTTATTTAATAAAAAACAGTAAATCTTTAAAACCTGGTGAAAAAACCACCTACATAGCCTGTGAGTACGGAAACATACTGCCGAATATAGTTTAAAACAATTTCAGAAAATTAAACATTACTACAGCTTTTCGAATCAATAACAACAACCAACAACTTCTCAGTCAAAAACCAAAAAAAGATTTAAAATATAAAACTGGGATTTACAAACTAATTTGCGATGAATGTGATTCGTTCTATATAGGGCAAACAGGAAGAGCGTTCCATCAAAGGTTCAAAGAACATTTGCCCAAAAAGAACATATATGGCAATAAATCAAATTATGCACGCCACCTGATAGACAAAAACCATGGCTATACTGACTTTAAAACCAATTTGATACCATTGAATACATGCAAAAAAGGCAAAATTATGGATGTTGTCAAGGGATATGAAATATACAAAGCCTTTAAAAACAATGAAAACCAAGCCATGAACGACGACCATCTGCAATTTTCCTCAAACACTTTGTTTGACACAGCTATCAGCATACAAGTTAACGGGCTTAGTCACCGCATGGTTACTTAACCTTGTAACGACAGTTGTCCTTGGACCACCATACGGGATGCATCCCACGCGTTGAAAGTTTTTTAATATGTACTCAATGTTTGTGTTTGTGTGTTTTTTGTGTAATGATTGACGACCTCGCAAGAGTGACAAGTATCTGATGATGGAGTAAATCTCCGAAACACGTCATATAAAAGAGAGAAGAAAGTCACGTGATTGAAATAAAGTAAGTAATTAAGCTTAACTAAAAATATATAACTGTATTAAAATATTTTTTATTTTTTGTTTCAGACAAATAAAACAAAAACCTTCAATGTAAAAGGTGTTAGATTGGTCAAAGACAGAGAAACTGATAAATTTAAAGGATTTTGCTATGTCGAATTCGAGGACTTAGAAAGTTTAACAGAAGCCTTAGAACTGGACAATACACTGAATGTAGAAGGAAAATTGCTTCGTATTGATCTAGCAGACGATAAGAAGGGCGACAGAGGTGGATTTGATCGTGGCCGTGGCAGACAAGGTGTGTATACTTCATTATAGTTTTTATTGTATTTTTTGTTAAGGTTTTTTTTTATAAATGTGAAAATATAGAGAAACTATGTTTAATGTTGCTAATAACAGTGTTGTTAATGTAATGCAATTGTAAATTGCCCGATAAAACACATAGAAATATCCAAACACTAAGAAACAAGGAATAAAGAATTAATTAAGTTTTCGGTAAATGAGTAGTACACATTGAAATATAAAACTAAGTTTTGTCCTTTTTTTGTGATCACATCCTTGTCTCATTGAACGGAAAACTTGATAATAATGGCTTTTATAGCTACGCGCCCACTGGGTCGGTACGGTCGTCACGGCCATCACAGCATTTTTTAGAGGGGGTGCGCGCACTGGATCGGGCGTTCCGCCGTTCAGGCGTTCCGCACTGTCCTCCATCCGCCTTCCGCCAAAACAGAAGTCAGTTTGGGAGAGGATCTGTTGAAAGATGGATGTGGAGGAGGAAATTACGGTAGTGAGTGCGTTTTTGATAGCAGAAGAGGAGAATGTTAAAATAAGAAAAAGGAGGTTTTGGATTCATAACATTAACAGAAAAAGATTGATTTGTAGTGAATTTCACACTTTGTTCCCGGACCTTGTGGAACATGACGTTAAGGCTAAAAACAGATGAGACACCGGTGTACGGTACACTAGTGTACGGGACACTAAATGTACTATCAATTAAATGTGTGTGAACAGATGAGACACTGAGTAGCGCGCTACCAGATAGTGTGGCTCTACGGTGTCTCTCCCTGCGAAAAGTCCTGTACACCGGTGTCTCGTCTATTGTTAGCCTAAGTTTTTTGAGCACTTCAGGATGACTCACGACAAGTTTGAAACACTATTACTGATGCTGGAAGCAGAATTATATAGGGAAGAAACTAATTTTCGTCATCCAGTGACAGCAGACTGCATAGAACGCTGAAAATGCCGTACCGACTGTCCCGAACGCCTGAAGTGCGCGCGCACTGGATCGGTCGGGCGGATCTGCTGTCACGAAAATGTCCTACAGTTCGTAGCTCCAGACTTTCTATCGGACATGCCGAAGGTGCGGAACGCCGTTGACGGCCGTGACGACGCAGAGGGCGCATGCTCATTTAATTCAATGTTTTGAACTTTTGAAAAATCCCGTACCGACCGTACTGACCGTCTGTGACGACCCAGTGGGCGCGCAGCTTAATTCTATAATATTATATCTCGCTTCGCTCACCAACTCCTTTGGAAACAAATGCAAACAGATTATTGTATATTGAGAATTACAATTGAATAGGACAGAGGCACTTGGGTAAGGTAGAGAGGGCAGTGATGGCCTAGATCCTGATGCATGCACAATAGAGCTGGAGTTTTTGTGTGAATGACAAGAATTATATATATATATATACCGAGATTATTTACAATACACTGAAGATATTAAAAGCAAGTGTTTTCCTATTTGCAAGGCGTTTGCAGAACAAATAAAATAAAATGTACTATACGTTAAAGTAGTTTCTATTTTTACTAGGGACCAGGTGTGGATTCTGTTGCTTTCTGAAGTACATGTTGGTAAAACACCTAAGAATATTTCAATAAAAGCAACAACACAGACATCTTACAGCAAAACAACACTTATTTAATAATATTTATATAAAAAAACTATTCTGATTATATAAAGACCGCTTATTCTATGACACTACTAAGCAGATATAATTTTTACATGAATGTTTTGCTTACATTTACTTTACCCTTGTTCCTCTCACCGTTATTTTTTGTTTTAAAAATTAAAGTTCTTTACCAGTAATTTATTTTAACACAACTCTTCACTCTCTGTATAGTCTTTAAAATCCTAAACATCATTTTAATTATACAGTACTTTTTTTAACTAATATAGTCACTTAGCCCCACAGGGTTTTCCAAGTTTTAAGTTTAGTATTGAATTGTGGTGCTACTTCTGACACCAATTGTGATGCCTAGGTCTCCGCTTCTATCACCAGTTGTGACCTAAAACGCTTGTGTTCTTGGTCCTCAGGATCCTCTTTAACTCCCGAGCTGTCAGGATGGCCTCTGAGTTTAAAAGATAGTTTATTGGTCTACTCTTTATTATTATTTTGCAGAACAAATTTATCTACAATCTAAACACAAACCTTTATGGCCCTTCATATTTAAAGAATCGCCGTAAAAGGTACGGAAAGGAACCATGCAACGCGAGCCTTCTTCCGACTACTAATACTAAGAGACCGACGATTTGCTTCCCGTTCTATTGAACCCCGCCGGAAATGCCGGAGACGCTTGCTGTGCATTTTTGAAACTAGCTGCGATTTGGCACGTAGTCTTTACTTCCAACTTGCATTCTGAATCTAGTGTGTTAAGTGAATGACGACCAATTAGTAATTATGTATTAATGACGGAATGATGTCTTTGTATAATTATGTATACATCCGTGCCCACTAGGCCACACAATTCTAACCAAATTACTTCACTCCCACAAATATATTTTAAAAATTATATGTTTGCACTCGATGTTAATAAGTAATTATGAAGGTATAGTACTTTAACATGCTTCAGTCTGTTTAAGTATAGTCTTAGTACATGCTTCATATGATTTGACCTCCGGTCAATTTTACTCATCTAGCCAACACATTTTTATTGCGTTTATATAATTAACCTTTTTGGTATACATAAATGAATTATTTATTCTTTACAATCATTATAATTAGTTATTTTAAAAATTTGATTATTTATTACTGTTAATAAAACATCATTATATTTTAATTTCAATTCACATACTCCTCACTTGATTTTTACATTACTTTTTCTACGTAATTGTGTCATTATTTATTTAACACTAATTTCTTTATTAAATTTTTTGTCTTAATACTTAATTTATTTGAATTATCTGTTTGGCTCTTCGATCAAATCAGATACTTACATACTTGTATAATGAAAGTGGTTTCTTAAAACACAAATGACCCTCTTTAGTCTGAACACAATTAACAGATTGTATATAAATACATTTGATACACAATGACGGATAAACACGTAAAACGTGATGTACCAAGTTAAATAATACAAAAAATGTACAAGTCTCAAACCGAAATTAAAAATAAATATTGAGCTTGACTTGTGAGAAGATATACTTGATAGAATAAACTTGAACACAAAATCCCACAACTAATATTTTTATTAACTCAAACTCGTTTCAACGACATTCTAGTTTGACTATTGTAGCTCGTAAATCACTGAATATGGCGACTTTGTCATTGAAACATGTTTGAGTTAATAAACGTTTCAGTTGTGAGATTTTGTGTTCGAAGTTTATTCTATCAAAATGAAATTAACAAGTCAAAATTGAAATTAAACTTTAAGATTCGCTAAAGATCCAGATTTGGGATTAGGAATCTCTGAGCGATCATCATTCCAAAGCTATAGCCAGTTTTTTTTAATTATTTCTTACCATCTTTATTACACTTGTTAGACTAGCGAAGATGGGGAGCAGCGTATAGCGCAAGGTAAACCGAACCCTGTCTTCTATACAACTGTGTTGGAGGTTCCACCTGTGGAAAACTGGACGGGTGTGTGTTATTTTCATTTGTCTAACTGGCATGAACTTAAGAGTTTATAAAAAATAAATTTTTTTAGTTCAAGATTAAATTATTGCTTTTTCCTCTGGAATGTTATTTTTTGTAAATAGACACATTAATTGTTACAGTTGTAAATTTCATACATAGTGCAAACTTATTTTATTCATATTTATTTGTTTGTATCTGACCGTTAGTAAAGGTAGTTTCAATGAAGGTAGAGCTTGAAGTTCTTAGCCAATTTTTTTTCATATTCCTATGTTTTTTCTAAATACAGATTCTTATATTTTATGTTGAGTACCAGAGTACCTATGTATTATTATTGGTTTTATAAATGCCTATTTATTGTTTTAATTTTTTATTACAAATATATTTCTGAAAATTGATAGCAATAAAAAATACAACTCAATCTAATTATTACAAAAATACAAACGTATTCATCTCGCTTTTGGCTTCTTTACTGTGGCAATAGAATGTAACTCAACCTAAGAGAAATGTTTTAATTTAAAGAAAAAATAGAACTTTCCATCTACGAGGAGTTCCTTAACGAGGATTTAATCTGTTCTAAAATAATAATTGTTTTAGAACATTATAGACTTTTATGTGTAAAAGGAGTAGTTTAATGATAAGATGGTTGCTAGCAGTTCCAAGGATAAATTCAAAAGTTGTACTTGCCATATATTTTCAGTATTATATTATTAGTTGCTGAAGAAGCTGTTTTGTTCACAG
The DNA here is from genome assembly GCA_018207615.1 of Philaenus spumarius. NCBI lineage: Eukaryota > Metazoa > Arthropoda > Insecta > Hemiptera > Aphrophoridae > Philaenus > Philaenus spumarius. The sequence goes on from JAGFPH010000024.1 coordinate 1,404,445, forward strand.
GTTTTCGTGGTGGCAATAGGAATATTGGTAATGATCGTGGAGGTGGGGGGGATGCAGGAGATTTCTTTTCTGGCGGGGGTGGTGAGTATTATTAATGTTTGAAATAGCTAAAGATGGAATTTCTATAAGAATGTTTAGTAAAAAAATATATCAAATATGTTCAAATTTAACGAGATTCACTTTTAACTTAACTTGAATGATTGGACAGTTTAATTGATGCTGATTATAAACTATTATAATACTACCTGCAGAAACCCGAAGCCTCAAAATTTTTTACAGATTAAAACAACTGAAATCAGTAGTTATTGCATGCTACTATATATCGTAGTTGGGCGTTATATAATATGTTAGTGAATTTATAATTAAGTTACATGGTGAAAGGCCTATTGAATTTAACAAAACTTTTCAAAAAATATAATTTCCATTACCCTCTTCCTGCCTTATGTGTTTTGTTATAGTTAATTGCAATCTTTCGAATTTAAAACTCATGAAAACAGTGCTGTTTAGAAATAATTTTTTATTATTATTTTTACAGCATTTATAGACCGAGGTCATCGAGGAGGTAACAGAATGGGTGGCGGTGGAGGAGGAGGAGGAGGAGGCGGTGGTTTTGTAGATCAACGAGGGAATAGAGGTAGCTACGGACAGTTTGAAGAAGGCGGTGGTGGTGGTGACAGACTGGGTGGAAATTGGGGAAGAGGAGGAAACAGAGGTGGGGGAAATTTTAATAGAGCACCTAGACCCGATAGTAACAGAGAGAGAAGGCCCTTTCCTGATGAACCTAAGGAGTCGCCCGCAGGTTGGTTATGTTATTTCTGCATCTGTATAGTATGCTTTATTATAATACGGTCGTTACAACAAAAATATAATCATTACAAATTTATTTATGAATGTTTTATGATAATGCTTACAATAGATGTGGTATATTTGGTTTATCCAACTGTGTCGACGTTAAAATTATAATTTTTGTAAGGTTATATATCCTGATTAATCTTACCAGGTTCATTGATGATTTGAGTGTATTTTTAGACAAGAAATTCAGCGCAAATAAGAAAAATCCAAACAAGCATGATGATGATTTTAAAAAAATGTAGTGAATAACCTTTCAATATAAAGACAACAAGAAGTTTATTCAAGTAAGGATGATTTTATTTAAATATTTTTAATTTTGCTTTTCATTTTTTAATGTGACATATGTTAAAAGTTGGAGCATGACAAGTACATAATTGGTATATTAATACCAAACAGTTCTGACTAATTCCGTTGCAGAGCAATGCAAGTTACCAATTATGTAGTTGTCATACTCCAACTTTTAACATATGTGATATTAAAAAATGAAAAGCAAAATGAAAAATATTTAATTACAATCATTATAAAAAGCAAAACACTACTATGCAATAGATAGTAAGAATTGCTGAATAAATAAATATAATTACGTGTAAAATGGTTTTCACGCAATCAATGGTTTGTCGTCCAAACACGCTCAATTCAGCAATGCACTGACTGTCAAATTAAAACGCATCATGACAACTCCCAGATTGATTAACGTCTATAAATTTGGATAAAAGTGGACTGTATTTGAAAGAGTAAAACTGTCAGCCTTACAATTTAATTTTAATAATAATCTATACGCAATTAATGTCACACTATGAGGAAACGGGGTCAAAGTAACGACCAACATTTGACATTACAATATAATCGTTTAATGATTATTTTTGACAAATTAAATACTGCGTCAAATGATTTATATTTATTATTGAAAGACAATTAATAAGATTTTGCTTCTAAAGTTAACCAAAATATAATCTGTAAAATAAATAATCTTTTGCACTGACAACTATCAGCATTTATATAGTAATCTTTGTAATACGTATGCAATTAATTGTATAGCCAAAATATGAACATAACATAAACATAAGAAAACAAGGCGCCTTGCCAAAATGGTACTTAACCTAACTATAACTAAAATACCTATATACGTATAATTGCAGAACTGTCTGGGCCAATTGGTACACAATTTAACTGTTCATAAACCAAAGAATGTCACTGTTAATGTTCACAATATAAACAAAAGAATGTCACTGTTAATGTTCACAATTTCCAACCTGTACAGGTATGCAACTCAATCGTTGTAAGCTAGTAATATTTTGAACTCGTTAAAACACTTGATTGACAATATGTCGAAACTATTTTGTTGGTAACCCGAGTTATCGTAATATGACAAAACGGGATTATATGTCTCTGAGAATTAATTGACTGCAGAAACATCGGCAATATTATTGATATATAAAGTGAACGACACACTGCGCGGCAACGTGGTCCTTCAACAGCTGAGATTGTACGATTACAGTAGTTATTGTTCATGTAGAGTCTAACGTCTAACTAACGGTACCTTGCTTTGAATTAGACTAAAGTTCGCCAAAGACATGTCACCGGTTAGGCTAGTAGCCATTTAGAAAACATCAAACATACTTATAATTTAAAAAACATTAGAATGCTGAAACAACCTACAAACATCAGAAAAGTAATTTATCACAAAGCCTGCATGCGTATAATAAAAGTGAAAATGTTATGAAAGTATACAAACTTCAGAATGTTATACCATTGTCTCTATGGAAACGATCAACTCTCCATAATGAGAGCTCAGAATCTATTAAAAGGTTGAGCCAAGCTTTAGAAACTTCCTACGTAAATAACATATGCACCATTTGATAAAACCGAAACGAAATTGTGTTACATAAATTAAATTATATATGTAAACCTTAATCATTAACTAATTAAACAAAAATAACTTATCCAAACATAAATATGCGATTCTTTCTTACCTCATTCAGACCTACATGTCGCAGGAAAACAGTTTATTTCAATTTTAGTCTGAATATCTTTTAACAAAAATAATGAAAAGTAAAAGGAGGTGCTATTAAATAGCATTTAAAAAGAACAGTAGTTTACTTCTTCCAGGTAAAACGTAGCTTATACCTTTCCTGTTTGGTAAACAAAATATTTTCTGTTTTCACTGGCTTTAGACTTTGCGTATTCAATTTCGCGTCATAAAAATCTGTTATTTTCCAAACGATTTTAACTACCCTATTAAATAAATAGATATGCAGAACTATACAATTTGAGAATTATTATTGTAAGTAAATAATATTCCGAATACATTGTAGCAGAACTGTAATTTATTTTATTATGTTTTAGTATGTTTCAAATACATTATAACTTTCTCTTTATATAATTTTTTTATGCGGGTGTACATTTACACTCTATTCCAAGTTCACCGTGCAGTACAGGTCTTACGGGACAATAGACTTGTTACTAACATTACAGGGAACATCATGTTTATTGTCATGTGGGTTGCGTCAACTCTACGAGCGTTGCATGAGAGTTGATGTTTTTTTAGTTGGCTAGTACCGCTGAGACTGTCGTATGGATAACATGGCTTATGGGCGCTCTGTACTGCACGGTGAACGTGGAATCGAATGTAGTTTTGTTAACTGTAACGTGTATACAGTATGGCAGGATGTTTTTTAAGGCTTTTTGTCATTTTGTTTTACAAATTAAATTTTTTGGAAATTCAATCAAAGAAAAAACAAAATACTGTTCATGAAGCGAATTTATTCTAAAAATGTTTTCAATATTTTAAGATTACAAACAGCATTACATTTGTTTGTAGCTGTGGGAGTAATCGGCGACCCGTGTGCGTAACAAATTTTTACAAACTATCTTTATTAAATAAAGCATAAAGTCAAAAGATCTTTTTCAGGAGATGCAGCCAACAGGCCACGCCTACAGCTAAAACCACGCACAGTAACTGATCCATTAAATCAACTTGCTGAAACCACCCAAGCATCTTCAATTTTTGGAGGTGCAAGACCCCGAGAAGAAAAAGTTGGAAATGAAAAACAATAGTTATGGTGAGTGATTTTGATTTTTGGTCTGCAGTGCTTTTGGAAAAATTAATTAATTTTATCCTGTGTTAGGATTAACTAGAGGGTTATAACAGCAACTGCGAAAGGTTATCTGATGAATAATTGTAGTGGAAAAAAGATATTGAAGATAACATAGTGCATAACAAATGAGTTTTTAATGTTGGTTTTTAATTATGTACTATTCCTATTTTCATAGTGGTTTATTCGGACATTTGTACAGTACAAAATCAGGGTGTCCACACACCGGGAATTTTGGGAAAAGCGGGAATTATACAGGATTTTTTTCACCGGGAAAATACAGGAACTTTGTGTTACGATGCTATTACGTAATGCGGTAGAATACTTGTTATATTTAGCAACATTTTCGTCTCTCTGACAAACACCATTGGATTACTCATCCCTTCTGACATACGTTTATCTGATAAGTGAAAAACTAATTTTATCGGAAATCTGTGGGTCAGGAAATAAGAAAGCATAAAAAAATGTCAACGTAGAAGAGCGGTGAAATCTTCTTTGTCAATGATTAAACAAACAATATTGATTCCTCCGATCCTATTCCTTTCCTTTCTCGTTCTCTTTCTTGCTATCGACACTGTTGAATTTGGCATTCAAATATGTTTTTACTGAAAAATTTAATGTTTTATTTTTGAACCTGTCTAAATTCCCTCTATCATTCATAATATCCTACACATTAAAATAATTATAATAACCGTGAAAGTTAAATTATTTTAGCTGTACCGGCACCCGCCAAAAGTATTTTGTATAAAAATGTATACTAAAGTATTGTATTTTGTTTGCAAAATTTGTTGTATGTTATACCGAAAACCTAGCAAGCACACTGTTTTAAAAAAATGTCTATTCCTCTGCTAGAATTGCAACAACAATGGGAATAACTCGAATTCGTTTATGAATATGCGTTGATAAGACCCGTTCAAGGACAAAGTCTTTGGTGTAAAGGGGGTGGGAAGGGGTGGGATAGGTGCGATATTTGCACTGTGGGCTGGAAACCGGTTTTTGACAACTTGAACTTAGTCATCATTTGCCTGTCAGACACCTGTGTCATAATTGTTAGTGATAGATGTGGGCTAAGTTATTATGTAAGTTGTTCAGCTTACAAAAAATAAATAAAAAATATATAAACTTGATTTGATTTGATGCAGTTGATTTGCAAGACTCTATTAATTTTTCTATCTCGGGTTGTGAATTCAATGACTTGAATGAAAAATGGTGAAGAGGATCAGATTAGGCCAAACAAAGCAGACGATTTAGAAATGACCTTTGACATTTATTAATATCATATAATATACAGCAAAGAAAAATAAATTCAAATACAGACAAATATGATACAAATTATAGATTATAAATTTTAAAGAGAGCTGGTGATTTATAAAAAAAGAAAGATTTTAAGTGCACTGTACTTACAAAAAGCAGACCACAAACTTATTAATTTTAAAAAGAAGAAAAAAGTAAAAACCCACTCGCACGCGCAAAACTATTGTAGTTAGTTCATGTTCGAATTACTATCACATTATTTAAAGCGATCGCACTATACACCATTTGACGATGAGGTACTACTTTGTACTTGTAGATTAACAGTAAATGTTACATTTAAACTGTTCCTTAAAGCGCAACGCGCAACACTTCAAGCGATGTTCACTGCTTGGTCTCTCGTTGGAAAGTGACGTTAGCGTTCTTTCCCACCGCTACATTCAGCCGGCGTCTATCCTCTCTCAACCAATCAGAAACGTCTGACGACACACAGATGTTCAATTTCGTCAGATTCGTTGGTTGCTTACCAAAGCATTCCCTGTGGATCTGGCATGTGAAAACGCACGTAGACCATTTCTCCAGGAATTGGCTTGCAGGTGTTCGCTTCTTATCTCGTCTAGACTGGTGGACGCTGCTTTTCTAACTGCGTCTTAAAACTCGTATAATTTCCGCGTCTTGGCGTTAGTACATAGACTGTCCATTTTCTCAAACCCTACATTTAAATTTAATATAATAATTGATTTTAATTTTGTCTTGCTTTTATTTTTATTTAAGTTAATATTGAAATTGACTTTAAATTTTGTCTGCCCTTTTAGTCTATTCCTGTACGTTAAAAATGCTTCTAATTATTAAGCTCTCTTTCTGAAAAACATTTGTAATGTAAATTAATTAAATTCAAAAATAAAATGCTCTCTTGAATTAAAATTTACTTATGGTCCTATTCTATATTATTTTATACTTTGGGAAGTTGGAGATCTTACTATTACTCCGCTGTATTCGTTACAACTAGGGATGTGTCGATACCAGATTTTTCGATTCTCGATACCGATACCGATACTTTGAAAAATCGATTCTCGATTCCCGATACCGATACCTAAAAAAAAAAAAAAAAAAAAATGACGAATGTCCGCAAAGAATACGACATCCGAATATTATTAGCGCTAATTTAAAAAAACGCCGGCGTTAAAAATAATTTAAGTACCACAGTAAATGCCCGCAAAAAATCGATGCCCGAATATAATTAGTACCAATTTTATGAACTACTATTGGTGAAATGTTATTAAAAATAAAATGACGAATGTCCGCAAAAGAATACGACGTCCGAATATTATTAGCTTTAATTTTATAAAACGCGGCATTCAAACGCAATTTAATATACAACAGCGTATGTCCGCGAAAAAACCTACTCCTGAAAACAATCTAATGTCCGCATAAGAAAATACAATTAACCTAGTCCAATGAAAAACACGTGAGAGTTTCAGTAACGAAATATCAGAATGCGTTGCAATTTAAAATAAAACAAGTTTTTAATTATTCGGAATAATATTTTTTACGACTGACTATGATTGCGTTACTCGGAATATCATATGTTTTGTTTCTGAACTTTCAATTCGGATAAGTTCAGAAATAATCGGAACTTCAATCATGGAAAATTTGATTCGACGGCGTCCGTTTAATCCCGCCGAAGTCTGAACAACTTGTTAGAACAAAGTACTGTAATATCAAGTTAATAACGCTGTGTGTAAATACTTACAGTAGCCTACTCAGTTTTAGTGCTGTGTTTTATTCATTTTTTTATTAAATTAAAATATTTCGTCGATTTGTTCGGGTAATTAAATTGTGCAGGCCTACTCACTCACGCCGAAGCTGTTCCGTTGAGCGCCCAAACTCCCTGAATCTACAACTCGGCTGATTATGCGAGTAAATACCTTTAAATTCGGAATTACGTGCTCGACGTGCAGTACTGTAATGTACTTATTTATTTACAGTACATTTCCGCTTTCGGATAATCGACACTATACTGAATTAACATATTAATTTGATTAAGTTTAGTTAGTTGAGGATGTGTGGAAACTTAACCGGAGTAGGCTAGTCTTTTCAGCAATGACATCGAAGTGTGGCAATATTTTATAATAGACGTTGAAAGTGATTGACTTTTGTCTGTAATTTAACTTAGCTGAATACTTGTATTTAATTATCTGTACACAACATACTTAATCATTTCAGTATTCAAATTAAATCTTATACTTTACTCTTAAATTCTTGTTAAATTCCTTGAATAATAAATAGAACCGATTTGACTCTAGAACCGGGGGAAAAAAAAATGGAACCGACCCATCTCTAAATAAAAAGTAAAACAAAGGAATTCCGTCCGGACTTCCATAAAAATCATAAATCACGGGTAACGTAAGTCGAAGTCCCAACAAGTTTTACCCGACTTCAAACAAATATTACTTTAAAGTTTAAATACTTTTGTTACCGATCTATAAAATGTGTTATTTTTCTTCACAATAGACACCCTAATTCTATAGACTCGATAAAAAACGAAACCATAAGTGTTTGACCTTGAGCCTACTCTAGACTTCTTGTGTACAAATAACAGCCTACGCATGAATAAAAATAAAACAATAAGCGTTTACTTATGAAAGGAAACAATTTCCTAAAACATTTTACTGGGGAAAATGTCCACTTACATAAAATTAATAATGTTTTACATTTTCCCTACTGATATTTATTGTTAAATGCTGAGAATTGAGTTAAAATACAGAGAATGCGATTGCAAATACCGGAGATTACATTCACGGAGTCTATACGAGAACGGGCAGTTCTGATAACTGAGTATCTCGTGGTATCGGTAATCGGTATCGAGTTTCGGCTATCGATTCTCGATACCGATACCAAAGCTAAAGTATCGGTGGTATCGAGAATCGGTATCGAGAATCGACCCATCCCTAGTTACAACGAATACGGCTACTTGAAGTAGTGATTAAAAATACTGATTTCAACTACTTATATTCAATGTACTTAAATACGTACTGTATATTGCTGAACAAACCATTACTGGAATGAAATTACACTTTCAATAAGTAACCATTCATATTCATAAAACAAGTTTCAATTCAAATGTACTGTAAACTTCCCCAGTAAAATATTTAGGCAATTTTTTCTTTTGTTAAGTAAATGATTTTTGTTTTATTTGTATTCATGTGTAGGCTTAGTTATTTTTATAAGAAGGTAAATTAGGCTCAAGGTCAACCACCTACGAATTCGTTTATTATTGTGTTTATTTGTAGAATCAGGGTCTCTACTGCAATTAAAAGTAATGAATTTTATAGATCGGTAACAGAAGTAGAAGTATAATAATTTGATTTATTAGGTGGGGCAACAAATTTGTGACATTTTCAGGATTTTCGCTACCTGTGATTTATGCTTTTTGTGGGAGTCCTAACCGTTGATTTTCTTGTTAGCGATTTTCTATAGGAAAGATGAGATATTTCAATGAACCTTATGGTGAGACCTAAGGTCGGGAGTAGTAAATGAGCACCGATCGTGGTCCCCAGAACACGTTTTAGGGTATCATTAAAATTTGTATATATATATATATATATATATATGAACCTATATATGTGTTCGCACGCTAGCGGCAGCATTTTAATTTGGTACACACGTTGGTTGTCTATGTCGCTCTTTGTTAACACAGATAAACCAACAACGGGAAGCGCGTTTTTTGGCCGGAAGTAACTATTTTTTTACATTTTTCGTACGTATGTAAGATACTATTCTGCACATTTTGTTTTTTACACGACCTTTTAACTCGCTTGGTTCCCCAAAATCGATTAAAACGCAAAATACCATAAAGTGCCCGGTTAAAATCCACATGGGGGATTTCACCGTGCGGGCATCTCCTGCCGGTTTGTACGCTGCTAGCGAAGCAGTTCAAAGCGAGTTTTTCCGCTGCAAATAGAACGAAGCAGCGCGTGTTGAAGATGGAGGCTTTGGTGCAAACAAATTCTACTAACCTGAAGTTATTAACCTTTAAAGTGCTAAGCTAAAATACGGGCTACTGCTCATTTAGAGTAACAAATATAGGCGTATATTTATTTTCTCTATGTTCTTTTTACAGGGTGTCTAGCAACAGGGAAAATAGGGAAAACCTGGAAAAGTCAGGGAATTTGACTTTTCTGGAAAAATCAGGGAAAAGTTAGGGAATTTTGATTAAGGTCAGGGAAAAATTTTACATTTCTAAAGAAAATAGTTAAAAATAACTATTTAAAATCATAGATTAATACAATTTTTAATTGAGAAAATAAACATTAAAGATAAGATGAACTTCTAAATTAATCAATAAAAAAACTATGTATTCTGATATTTAAAATCAATTATCGGCAAGTTAAGCGAGTGATTGTGATTGTGGCAGCTTGTTCCAATGCACTTGCCTTGATATGACTTTGAAACCTTTCTCTAACGTGCTGTTTCTAAAAATGTTAGTTTTATTATTAAATGTTTTCGAATTTGGGTACCTTTGTATCAATTAATTAAATATTCAGTGAAAATCTGTACTGGTAGCTGGATTACGAAAACCAATTACTGTAGTTATTTCTTTTGTAATAATATATAATTTGAGTAATGCATTATTTAATTCAATATTTATAGTCATAAATGCGTAATTTGCAACTGCTGGTTTTTGGTACATTAACATAGATAGTATTAAATGTTGAACTATTATAATATTACCGTGTTTAATTAAACATTTAATTAATTTCCTAAAAATTTATTTGCTCACCAATATAATTTGATTGAGTTACTAAAATTAAATTAGCATGGTTTTGTTTGTGCTTTTTCTAAAATTGGTCAGGGAAAAAGTTATTTAGTCAGGGAAATGTCAGGGAAAAATCAGGGAATTTCAAAAGGTTATGTCACTAGACACCCTGTTTTAAATTTAGATTCTTAAGGTTAAGTAAGTAGTACACACAAAAAATGCTCAACTAACTTTAAATTAAAAAAAAAAAATCAGAATAAATTTTGCAGAATTTACTATTCAAAAACTAAATACATAAAAGCAATACTTATTGTTTTCTAAAAATAAATAAATTTTATACTAAACTAAGAAAAACAAGAACTTGTACAAAACTAAAACTTTGGAATGAATATCAGTCAGCTAACAGTTCAAAGAAACATGGAACAGCTGAGTGAAACAGATTGCGTCTATAGGCGTAAGCTGCACTATTTAGCGATTTGCCGTACCATAGTTTAAATATTTGCTTTGAAAGTATATAAGTAATTTTGTTAGAGGTGTGCAAGATCGGGAAACTCTCGAACAGTAATGAGAAATAACTCAATATCGTCTCGATCTCGTCGTCAAGAATAAAATTTATTTATCGGTCATACTTTTCTCAATTCAGCCATAAATTTCTCGATACGTTTTTAAAATCTCGAGTTTTATTTTAAATCTTTTACATTAGAATGAAAAGAAGATAAACAGAAGTTTTCCAAACAACTCAACAGGGAAGTGATTAGGATATTGCAATAAATTTAAATTACCTTGACACTGAAGAGAAATAACTTAGCATGGTAGAGATTGAGTTTTATATATCATTGGGTTTTTAATAAAATAAATAATGGCAGTTAATTACTTAACTAAAATAATTAAATACAAATTTGTATGTTGCATAAGTAGTGTAAAGTTAATCAATATTAATCAATAGTGTTAAAGTTAAAGTACAAATCTATGAGGTACACTATATTTGTAACATCTTTCATAAACTTAGTAACAATAGCAAATCAAAAGAAGGTTCACTTATCCCCATATACATTATATTCCTTTCAATGATGTAAAAAGGTATATGATATTTCTTGCTCTCAACTTGAGTTTAAAGTTTTGGTTCATTCTTGTTCAAAAAATGCTATTCTTATTTTTTTTTCTCACTCTTGATAAATTGCATATAATAAATTCTCGTTTCTTGCTTGGTCCTAAACCTCAGCTGTCGTCTTTTTCTCGATAATTTGTATTATTAAACAACATCCCAATCTCGTCTCGAATTCAAACAGTCACACCCCTAAAATCTATTAATAATTATTAAATAAAGTTTAAATGTCATACATTCCTGAACATTTAATCATCACATTTTGTCTATGAAAGCAAATTTAATTTTATGCATCCGTTTTATTATAACCTATGTATATATAAAACCCAAATACCACCGACTCATCGCTATATCACGAGAACGACAGATCGTTTAAATTTGGCAAAGCGGTTCCTCTTAAGCTGTGTGGACAGATTAGTTCTCATAGATAGTAAGGCCACAGTGAACTTGTTTTTAAGCAATACATTCTGAAAGCGTTGGCTCAGATAAACCAATAACCTGGATATAAATATCCAAACGTCAGGGGCGGTGGTTGGTACTTAGGGCTTCGGGCCAATAATCTTACAGGTAATTTTCCTATAGAACATGACTTTAATTTTAGCTAAGAACAGGTGTGCAGCTATATAATATAAATATCACTCACTTATCCATCCCAGTATGTCTAGAACAGCAGGAGCTTTAGAGCTGAAATTTTGCAATTAAGTTTGGATCATGTAGAAAGTATTTAAAAATCGACCTACCGGAAGTGGGTTGAATCTATTTTTCCCTTTTGAAAAAAATCAATAAATCCAAGATGAGGACCTTACTTTTGGGTTCTCAAAAGTATCAACATCATTGTATAATATCATGTGTTTATAGTATTGTTTATAGTGAATTTTAATATATAATAGGTTGTTTCAGGAGGAAAGGTCAATTACTACATGGAGGATGAGTGAAGAAATGCAAGGGTCGTCATAGGCACTTTGGTCAGATACACTCTGTATGGGTTTTTTACAAAATTCTATACATGAATACTTCTTTGGATTCTTTGAAGTATAAAAGTATACTTTGAATGTATACCAAGTAAACAAAATTGGTAAGCATATCAAAGAAATCCTTTGTTTTACAAAACATTTGCAAGAATAATACGAATCCTTAGATATTTAGATAGATAGGTAGTTGATAGTTTCGTTATATATATATATATATATGATGGATTATGTATAATAATCCATATATACATGGATTAGAATGAAGTTACACAACTGTTGTATTATTGTTGTAAGTTTTTAGTAAAACTGAGAATTATCACATCAACAAATCGACGCTAAAGAAACATCTAACATTTTGAATAAAATCGATTCAATTGTTTTTTATTGATACAAAATTGAGTTTCAATATATAAATATTTCTGTAAGAAACACATACAGACAGATTGGAAACTGAGATAAATATTTATATATACAAACATTTGTAATTGAAATGGTTCGAACAAAAATAAATTAACAGATAACTGTGAAAATACAATTTATATTGGAATCATCTGAAATAATTTTTAGTGTTAGTTAAAAAATTTGAATCAATTGCATGGCGATAACAAATGCAGAGTTACTGACTATAATAGTATATCTATTTTACATTGCTAAGATGTCATATCAGTCTTTTTGATTGAGTCGGGTAAAGAGTGCGGTAGTCGAGTCTAATCTTGCATATTGTCTCGAACTCTGCTCGCTTTCTTAATTAATAAGACAGGGAAAGTAGTGGATTCGACTTTTTAGCCACTCTGGGAATGTGTAGTATAGTTTAGTCATGCTATTGTATTAAATGAGGAAACATAATATTTAAGATTTATTATATTTTTATTGTTACTATAATAATTTGACTTTTAAAAGATAAGAAGAAATATTTAATTTATCAGGTGTATTTTTCATTGAGTCACTTCATTTGCAAATGCGTTGTATATTTACACGTAGCACATGTAATACTGAACAGGTGGGAAGTACTCTGTATATATTACAAATCATCCCAAGTTTTCTTGTATACACAATCACTGTTATATTGTTTTTTGAAAAGAAAAAAAAACTTTTTACACTTGTGATTGCCTGAGTAGTTAATAAATAAATAGTTTCAAAACAAAAATGTTACGTTTTGGTTTTGCCGCAAATTTTTGGAATAAAGTTCTCCCGTTGTCAAGTCTACACTGAAGATTAAACATTGATATAACCCTGTTTGGTAGCGGAAGGGCCGACGGTCGTCAGTTTCATTCTTTGTTTTATGGTGTAGTTTATTAGAGTGGATGTTTATTTTTGAATTTATAAATGTGCAGATTATCCGTATGTTCAGTTTTTAACTTTTCATCCCTTTTTAAAAGCGTTACAAAAAATATGTTTCTTGTTTTGAAACCGTTTATGAGTTAACGATTCAAGTGATGTGCGTATTGAGTTGTGAAACATGTGTTTGATGAGTCGTTCAGCTTAATACCTGATTTTACCGATTATGTCAAAACCAGTAGTAAAATAATATAATATTTGTTTTTGCCATATTTTGGTTAAATTACTTTGTACTATCAAAGGTTGTAGTTAGTCATTTTAAAATGATTTTACAACTTATTATTTTAACTTGTAAATAAAATAAACATTTCAAATAAAAATTTAGCGTAAATGTAAAATAAATTAAATTGCAAATAAATTAGCACTAATTTTTCTAATGCTATTTGTAAAAAAAGAACCAGAACTTCAAAAGAATATTTTTCAAAACAACCATTCACTAAACGAATTGTCTGATTTTTGTTTTGTTCAACAAATACAAGCTTTTTTAGAGAGATAATAATATGAATTTGTCGATGGCATTCGCAAAGAATTTCACACAATCAATCGCAAATTAAGGAAATATAATCATGGTTTAATTACGTTCAAAACTATGATCATAAACGTTGAATGAATGCATTTAATACAATCATGAGAATTTCTTTAGTACTTGCATTTATATAAATATTTAATAATTAATTCGTTAAATTCAGAAGAAAGATATCATAATTATATGGAATTCAGAAACATAATCCAAACTATTGAGAATTCAAGGCAATAATTGTAAATAATATAAAAAGCCTTTAGTCAGAACGAAATGTATGAGAACTAAGTGAATGTTCTTAGAATATTATACAAAATTATATATTGTAATATGAGCATTCTCTCCTATGGTATCTTGAATGCCAGTTTTTTAATATGAGCATTGTCTAATGTGGTGTCTAAATATCACTTGTAATATGATCTTTGTATCCTGTGGTGTCTTGAATGTCACTTGTAATATGATCATTGTCTCCTAAGGTGTTTTGAATGTCAGTTTATTTCTATGATTACTTTTAGACAGAATTATTTACTTTGTTGTTCTGATAAGTAATACAACTGTAATGTTATTTAAGCTATTTATTAAAAACCAAATATTTGTTGATTTGAAAAACTATGTTTTTGGGATATGTTTGAAATAATTTAAACAAGGTTACAGCTTTCCGTTATTATTTTTTACCCATGTCAAGTTGGTAATGAAGTAACATTGAACGGAGGAACTTTGTCATTCATTTGAATTATATTGGATTCACCGTTTAGTCGGCAGATTGAGAAGACAATGCCTGTGTCGATCAAATAGGGTTTCAACAGTACTATTCGTAATACCTTTTCAAATTGAAATAATAAGTACGCCTATGTCTTTTCATAGGTCTGTTCTTTTTATCTTAGTAACACATTGGCGATAGCGCTCTTTGATTATTTTTCTACAGCCGTTTAATACAATTTCAGTGAAAATTATACAAAGGTAAATATTGTCATACATATAAAATAAGAAAAATTCATTAATGTAAACGAGGGAATCTTGGAGAGTTAATATATAAAGAACAACACTATCTTTATACATTTAGTTTATTTAAATGTACACTTAAGTATAAATAATAATTGAGTTTGATACGTGGGATAAATTTCCTTTCAAAAAATATTAAATCACAAATTTTTCATCCTCAGTGGGACTTCAGCTACGGCTTAAGTTTGACAAATAATCATATTTTTGTAAGAATTTATATTACTATTCTTGTAGTAAACTTAAGTGATGTTGGTTAAATTAATTAATACTTTGATATTCATTTTCAAATAGTCAAAGTACTCTGTACTGTCTATATATAAGTAGATGCCTTTCAGCTTGGTCCAGATCAATAACAGAATTATTATAATTACTGTAATTCTACCAAACCAAAATTAGTATGAAAATACCTAAAAAATTACAACTCAATGTACGGATTAGAAACAACTTCTTCATACTTTTCCAACTAAAAACGGTGAATTCACTATATTATAGACCTGAATACATACATTACAATGGTATAATTCCTTAATACCACATGTTACAGGGGACTTATCACATTAAATACTATAAAATAAAATACTAAAAAATATTGTCTTGCTATTAAATACTATCAAACTAGACAATAGATTATGATACTGTGCCATACAAAGTAAGCATTTTTTAAAATTATTTTTAAAAGAAAAAAATATTTTAACTTGAATATCGAGCATCACGATTTCTTAGCACAGTCATTTGTCCACGTATTTATTTTTGTAGACCCTAGACTTTACATTAAATTTGCTTTAATTTTGAGTGATCTGTGTATGTGTAACCATTTATTGTTACTGTTTCTGTAATTGGGATATTTAACTAATCAAGAAATGTATCATTGTCATGTTTTATAAATGTAGTTATAAGTTTATAATATCAGAGTAAACACCGTTTCTTAAAATAACATAAAAAAAAGAATTTAAATTGTTTTATTTGTTTCTTGTGTTTTAAAGAAGTTGTTATTATGTGAACACATTTTTGTGTACTATAACATTAATATTATAATAGAAGAGTGGTTTTAAATTTGTTTTCCAATTAATTATTGTACGTCAAAGAACATACAAAGAAAAATTCATGTTTTTTGTGATATTGTTATTACTGTAATGGATAAATGTGCATACATGTATCAAATTAGGTGTGATACCACATTTATGTGCTGTAGGTGTAATCAATCTAGGTGTGATACCACATATATGCGCTAAACATGTAATGAAGTTAAATTGTGATACCACACTTGTGCTATATGTGTGATCAAGCATTTTACACTTTACAATAATACAGTATTTACTGTTTTTTTTCTTCGTTTTTTTTTTATTGTTGTTCATTCAGTATATTTTGAAACCATTGTTGTTAATTTTGTATGGAAAACTATATATTTGGGTGTTTGTTAAAGTATATAACCAATGGACACAAAAACTTCTTACATTTTGAATTTTTCGTTTGTATGTGAGCATAAGTAAAATTACGTAAGTTTTAGTTTATATGGTTTGTTTTGTTTATTATGCAGGTATGTTCCGAGTTTAATCTATTTTACCATTTCTGCACAATGTCATTTTAATTATCGTACTTAGGCCTAGAATTAAAATAATAGTAGTATTTTGATTCGAAAGACTCCCAGCTCAGACTCAAATTCCTTTATTTAACAGACTTCCAGAGTCTTTGAATAAAATACCTGGTTTTTAAAATATATTTTCTGCTCCAGAGGGGCGTCGATGAGTTTTATGTCATAGCCATAATTATGAGTTTATTCTTTTATGTGTGTATTTTGTATTATTGTAATAATTATCTGTTTGATTAAAATTTTTAACATAGTAAACTGAGTGACATGATGGTGTAATATTATGATATTATGATGGTGTATATTTTGATTATTAAATTCATTTTTAATGTTTTAAATTGTTTTTTATGAAATTTTAAATTGTAAGTACCTAGTATATATTTATTAAATTAGTCTACAGATTGTTTTTTACACTTGCTATATCAATTATAAATTTGTCAACAGCATAAATAACATAAATAAATAATTTATACATAATATTTATCACTGTACCTTCGTTTAAGTATATTTAGTTTCCCAGGAGCAAATCATTTCGCACACTCCTACAATAATCATGTACACCTATTTATTTTAACATATCAAATGATATATTGTAAATTTCTATAAAGCCGCTTTAATTGTATATTTGACTAAGTTTGGCTTCTTACTGTGCGGTTTTTATATGACTACATAATATTAAATCTTTTTATTTTTTGTGATAGCTATCTGCATAAAATATTGTTAGTATTTGTTAAATATTAAGTTCTGTTTCCGAATATTTTGTTTTATCAGAGTTGGGATTTATTTCTAGTTTTTGTACAATAACTATATTAAATAATTTACTATGCAAATATTTACCTTTATATAAGTTAGAGTTTTGCAACTGAAATCCTAATGTTGTTTAAATACAGTGTTGCTTTTCAATTTGTAGCAACTGTCATTATTTGACCTTGTAAACGTCGTTTCTTGAGTGGAAATGTGAGATTGGAAAAGAATCATGTTTGTACATTGGCCTATGAAATTTTGAAAAATTTTAAGAATAAAATGAAAAAAAGAGAAAAAAAGTTAAAAAAATAAGTCTATATGTATTAATGAACAATTAATATGTACTGATTTTCAACAATAAAGTAAGTTATTAATAATGTGATGTTTGATTATTTTTTCCTATCAGTTAACCAAATCTTTCCTTATTGTTTATTACTGTTTAAGAAATACAAATGAACCGTGGTTACCCTAAATGAAAGATACACTTCGTTTGCTGCTGTACTACAACCGTAGGTATCTACAAAAACAGAACAGGGATAAGCGTCCTGAATACAACCACCTGTCTGAACTAAACCAAAGGAACCAATTGCATTAAGTTTCAATATATCATAGTTTACCATAAATAACTGTGTCTAAGTAAGTGTAAGTAGTTGCAATCATTGTTTTTTATATCAAGCAATATATAAAATTATAACTATAACCAGTATTATCCTATTTTGTGTACAATCTTAGGTTTCAATCATACAGAGGTAAAATATCATATAAATACGATAGTTATCTTATTGTCTATTTATGATCAGATGATGCATTGGAAGGCATGAAGATCTGGAAAGCACTTAGTTTGTCAGCGTATATTCAAATCGGTCCTGAAAGTGAAAAATCAGATAATCTAAACAAGGAATAGTTACTGGCTGTGTAAAATATTTAAGTAGGTTTCCACAAGGAGGATTGTTCCAGTTGACTCGAGATTTTACCGTTCTCAGTTTCTACATTCTTCGTTGAATAAGTTAGAACCAGTACTCAATAAATTACAGCAGTCATAAAGAAATCGGCTTATATTTTTTCATAAGTACAAAGAGGCCCACACGTACAAAATATAATATTATGCATATTCCATTTGTACGTAAATAATGATTATCAAACATTTGGGGGAAGCCCTTGCATGCAAGGGCGCTCATATGATATTTTCTAGGGGGGCTTGACCGGGAGTATGAGGAGTACCCTCCCCTCCTTCAGTAAAAGGGGTCCTGGGAAATTTTTGGCCCCAGAAAACTTTTAAAATTTGGGAAGCCAATTTGCTGTTCAGGTGAAATATTAACCAACACAGCATCGAGTCTGTACCTTTATACAATCAATGAATACACTGCACCTAGAGGCCGCACCAAGTAGTAACCCAGCAGCTCATGCTTGAACTCTTGTAAAAAATAAAATAAATGTATGTAAAATCAAACCGTTCATAACATTTAAAACACAATATAGTGCTAAACCATTTATATGTAATTCTGACTTAAATAATTCTCTTAAAAGAAAACTACATGACTATAATTAATTAATAATATACTTCCTTCCCTTCCCGGGGGGGGGGGGGGGGGGGGGGTCCCTTTCTGCACATGGGTATGGGCTTGCATGTATACACAACTGACAGAAAACTCATGTTCAATAGAATATGAGGTCTGTTCAAAAAGCACCTACCATTTTAACTGGAATACTAAAGAAAATGAACAACAGGTGACTAAATCCAAGGCTCCATTCTGTGTACCAACCATGTACACAAAGACATTAAAAAAAAACTAAAAATTTATGGCATAAAACATTCTGCAAAATTTGCTATTGATATCTGTACTTGTTCTCTATTTTATGCCAACCCAATTGGTAGTGATAAAATGTAAAAAGTGTCATTTGGCCAGTGAAAGCTCCCTCTCCTACTCATAGCCGAGAATGACTTAAGTGGAGGGGGCAGATTACATAGCATCAACCATTTACACCCATCCTCTCCTCTTCCCTAATAATTTGACCAAATTTAATGTGATACATTTAATTTATGATAATCATCTACCTGAAAGATGCATGAATCAAAGAAACAAAATGTTGAATTTTATTAAAACAATGACAATGTAGCTAAAGAAATGTCATAAATTTATTTTTTTTGCATGTGAATGATTCAGTAAGCCTATATGGTTAATTTATTTAACAAAATTAAATAAGTTTTAGTAATCAGTATAAAAAACAAATGAAAACATTTTCCCAATTTTTTCTTAATACAGCATTTATACAGTACAGTATGCTATTTTTCTTTAGTTAGGAGTTTTCTGTTTATCTTTATATAAATGCCTGTAAGAATTTTTAAAGTCAATCTTTATCTGTCAGATTCTTAAATTTTTGACAAAGTTTGGTGTGTAAAAAGGGAAAATCTCAAAACCAATTTCAATACATATTTTTTCATTAGTTATCAAACAATTTTGTATACTAAAATATTGAATTAGAAATGAAGGGTTATTTTATAAGAAATTAGAATAAAATTACACGAGCAACAAATTAGAAAGCATTCAAAATTGGTAGGTGACATCATTGAACAATTTGTATATTGCCCACTAAGACTGGAACTTCAGCTCATAAGCCAACCAACAGGTTTTTTTGAATGAATGAGCCCACTTGCCACCACAATAGCAAGCCGAGCTTCTTTTTGCAAAGTAATTTTGTTGAGGAACAATGGACTTGACTCAACTGAGAACAGAAACTGTAGATTTTGGTTGTGGTCGCGCTCACATTAGGCTCGCGTTCAATGTTATTGTTTAAGTATTTTAAGGCTTTCTGTAATTATATTTTCTCCGAAGGGCTCGCAAGTCTGTCCGGGCCTTTACACGTTGATTAGCGTCGAGTTTTCTAATATGTGTACATACTGTCAAAACTCACTAAATCCCAACTTTTTAACGGTATGGCCATTCCCGGATTACCCATAAGGCCAACCTAGGGCGCAGATCGAGGGGAAAAATGAAACACTTTGGTCTTCTAGTCGAGTGTGAGTAGCGAGCGTCCGGGTTGCACTGGCCTTGAAAGAGAGAGGGGGGTGTTCAGGTTATTGTTATTTAAGGTCATTGTCCTGTTTAAAAAGGATTAAGCAGTACCACAGATCAAACATGACAAAAACAAAGCTCCACTCTTTCGCTCTTCTTAGCACTGAAAATTACTTAACAAAAACATTGGATTTCACTAGCACAATTCAATCATTTGCTTGGTCCAAAGTCAGAAAGAAGAAGCTATAAAACTATGTAGATATTTTGATTGTAATTAGTAAATACATAGACAGTGTTGTTTATTCAGTAGTGTGTTTTATTTTTCAACATGCTTTCTTTTTAGTCAATATCTGCTTACTACAAATTACAAGTATTGGCTTTTCATACATTTTGGCATTTCAATCGCTGTTATTGGTGATTGATATATGGTACATTTTTTCAACTTTAGCCTAGGGCATAAATAGCTGTTAATCCGGGAATGGGTAAGGCTTTTTTCACACATATGCGGTTCCATTTGGTTCGGGTCGGTTTCGGTTGCAACTGAAAACGAACCGAACCGAATGAAACATTTCATGTGTAAAAGCGTTGATTGCTTTCTGTTCCCTGAACATGTGTTCATACCTGATGAAACCTATTAGGTTCGAGGGAGTATTCGGTGCTGTACTGTTTCTATTAGGTACCGAAACACCGTTTCACACTTGTCGGCAGCGACCGAAAACGAACCAAAACGAATGGAACCACATACGTGAGAAATAGAACTAACTCAGCATCGCATTGATGACGGCAATAATCGATAGTAATTATTGAAGAATGTTTAAAATTGCAATACAATAGGTACCTATACAAACAGTTATTAACCCTAGAATGGTATCACTTAGTCTCCCAGACGACGCTCCTTATAAAAACCGGTTTTGCAGGGCGTGGGGGGGGGGGTAGCAGAAATGGTGCTTTCAACACTTTCCCCTCCCTGGTCAAGGTCAATGTTGATGGCAGTACTCACTTGTTTCCAGCTTTCAGTTTTGTTCAGTGATCTGCCCGTCGTCTGTCAGACTACGCGTTACTGTTTACGTAACTTTTTTACTTAGTGTATCAATATTTGTTTATCAGATTTTTTTGTATATATAAATATAAAATAAGTGTACATATATTAAATACATATATAAATAGATATTAAAATCAGTGTAAATATATTAAATACATATATAAATCAGTCTAAATATATAAATAAACTTAGATATTAAAATCATTGTACATATATTCTTATAATCATGAGTGACTTTCTCAATACTAGTTTTTAAATAAATGAAGTTTTATCGCAACTACAGAGAAATGACAGTGATGAAGAAGATGTTTGTGATGATGATAGTGATTTGATTGACGCTAGAGAGGGCGAAGATGAAGTTTCCGAGCACAATAGGGATACTGAAGAAGACGATACCGACATAGACCCGGTTTATAATCCTTCGGACGATGAAAATGGAACGACAAGTCAACAAGGAAGGAGGCCACCATCTAATATTAGTCAAGATATCGATAGCGGTAGTGATGTACAGCCCACCGAGCCTGAACAACTTATGAATCCAAATATTATTAATTTTATGAAGACTAATTTGAAGGGCACAAATAAACATAAATGGTCTGCTAAACCTCCAAGTACACGGAGAAGTCGTACACCAGCTCGAAATGTTATTCATTTTACTCAGAGACCAAAAAATGAAGCAACCAGTGTAACTAAACCGATTGAAGCATTCTCACTGTTTTTCAACGATAAAATGTTTACAAAAATATTGGTGTTCACCAACCAAGAAATCCTTTCGCAACAAGAAAAATATAGTAGACCTAGTGCTACTATAAACGAAACTAACTTAGTTGAACTAAAAGCTCTTATTGGGCTGCTAGTTTTAAGTGCATCTCGAAAAGACAACCATCTGAGTACTGAAGAGCTGTTTGATCCAACATTCAGTGGTTCACATTACATTTCTGTAATGAGTAAGAAAAGGTTTGAATTTTTAATAAATTACCTTCGATTTGATGATAGAACAACTAGGATTGAAAGACGTGTAAGTGACAAGTTTGCTCCAATTAGGGAGGTATTTCAAGATTTTATTGATCTATGCCAAAGATTTTACACACCAGGATCATATTTGACAGTTGACGAGCAATTGTTAGCATTTAGGGGTTGTTGTGCCTTTAGAATGTATATGCCCAAAAAACCCGCCAAGTATGGTTTGAAAATATTTATGATGTGTGATGTTAGAACTAAATACCTCATAAGTGCAATCCCATACCTTGGCGAAACTATGGACACAGATAATCTCCCCTCCGCTACATATTTTGTCAAGGAGCTTTCACGGCCTGTGCACAACACGAATAGAAATCTTACTCTAGATAACTGGTTTACATCAGTACCTCTTGCCAAATTGATGCTAGAAACGTACAAACTGACAACCGTAGGCACAATGAGGCGTGACAAGCCAGAGATACCTCCAGAAATGCTCAAAAAAGAAAAGGCTGGTAAATCCAAATTTTGTTTTGATGGACAAAAAACAATGGTAAAATACCTTGTTAAAATGTCAAAACAAGTTGTTCTTCTATCTACAACACACAAACAGCCAACAATTGGTGCAAGTGGTAAACCAGATATCATTGAATATTAAAATTCCACTAAAGGTGCTGTAGACACTTTTGACGAAATGTCAACGTCGATGTCGTGCTCCCGGAAAACTAGAAGATGGCCTCTATGTATTTTCTATGGGATGGTGAACAGTATTCTCATTAACTCCTATGTTATCTATGTCCACCAAGAAATCTCAAAAAACAAGAAACCGCTGTCAAGAAGAGAGTTCGCCAAAGAAATATGTGCAGAACTCACTACTCCCCAAGTTGTAGAGCGACAAAAACTAACTAATCTGTCTAGAAATCTCAAGCGGCATATAGAATTTGTTGCTGGACCATCAACACCCCCTGCTCAAGAGGTTCTCAGAGAGCCTGGAACAAGAAAAATTTGTGCTATTTGCCCAGCCAAAAAAAGGAGGATGACAAGTTTCCAATGTGCTACCTGCTCTAAACATTTTTGCTTGGAGCATCGAGGAGATGTGTGTGTGTTGAATGTGTGAAAAAAGACTAAAAAACTCAAATATGTCAGAAAGCATGTAAAACATTGTAGTTTACTATGTTCATATGTAAATTAAAATATTTTTTCAATTTGAATACCGTATCTTTTCTATTTTTTCCCCTAAAGTAGTCTAGAGACTAGCGTTAAAATTCCAAGGTTAATACGGATGTGATTGATTCATATTCATATAGATATGCTACTTTCACAAAGGTTATATAAATATTATCATTATTTTTAATCATTAGGTATGGCGCTACTTAGGACATACAATTTGCAGTACAGTAGTAATTTTATTAATTCGATGTTTTCAGTCATTACGTGATTGATCACCGGCATCATGTCTGTATTTTTATACTTTACTTAAAAATGTAATCTGTATTTAGTAGGTAATAATATTTTGGCCATATGCTGTTTAGGTGATACGACTTTAGGTAGTGTGTGTGATTCCACTGTGATTTATACCGGTTATTTTGAATGGAGAATGATGATTTGGGTTGGGTTATCTCCTACAGTACTTAGGTTAGGTGTTACTTCCTACACCTTGACCCAAATGTTTATCTAACAATTAATCGGTTTATTATTATTGATAAGAATAGGCAATGATAACAGAAATACGTCACATTTTATGAAGTCAAGGAAATCAGTTGATATTACCATAAATTCTGTGTCCAGAATTAATTTAATAATAAGTAAATTACTTTGCTGTACGTTTTTCATACAATTCGATTACAGAATTTCTGTTTAAATTGCTTTCACAATTCACATGACCTTAACAACACCACTCACAGCTGTTTTTTTAAGATAGCAAAATTTATTTGTCAAAAGATTTGGAAGGTTAAAATGTCATCATTAAGTTTTTGATTAATTTTAAGATAGTTTAAAATGGCAGCAATTGTTAGTGGCAGAATTCAAGCTTTACATTTCGAACTAAGAAAAATACCACAATCATTCAAATATATTGTTAGTCGTAGATGTTTTGCTAAAGTAAGTGTTAGATAATATAGTTTAAACAATAATATTTTGAACACAACAGTTTTGTTCGGCCCAGTTAATTAGCCAAGTACTAAGTTATAATGCTTAACTTTATGTTTAGATCCTAATCGAATTGTTGATTTAACCTAAAATTTTTGTTTAACAGTGTAGAAACGTCAAGCATTGTAAGACTAAAATAACTTTATTAAAGTAACAACTTTTTAAACCTGTTAAATGTTAATATTAATTTTTGTTGATATTTTCATCTCAAACATGAGCACAATTAAATAATCTGTTGGTTTAGCAAGATGAATAATTTATATTCAAATAGCCTAGAGCTTAGATTGAATGTATTTAACTGGACAAAGTCGTTGAGTAACATAACCATTTTAAAGAAATTTACTCTTTACTCCTCCTTCTCCCAAGCACCGATAATGCACCCATACCATTTTAATACTTAGCCTGCTAGTTATAATAACACAATCTGTGAAATAGAAGGACATATTTTATTAGATATTTTTATATTTGAACCATATTTATGATCTGTGAAATGTGGGAGATAAAAACAAGTTGAGGAATTTATGATATGAACATAAAACCTCCTTAATAACCTTAGTATTAGGTTAGATTAAATCAGTGATAGCTTATATTTGATAATAGCTACCCATACAACTATATTTTTAAAGTGTAGGCCTAGGCTATGTACTTCATAAGAGTCTATCCTAACCTTTTCTGGTTGCTAAATTAAATATTTGTTGTCATAAATTAATATTCTACCTAGATCACAACATAGGCTAACATTGTGCGGTCAGAATTTACAATACACCTCCATGCCATATGTTGCAGGGTTGCCAACCAGTGAAAAAAATGACTGGAATATGATATATTTATATACTACTAAGTTAGGTCTACTTGCCTGAGCAATCATGTAAACAGTCAATAGTTAACAGTTGTTTCACATATCTGTCAGGCATTATCAGAACAATTAATTAACACTGAGTTAGGATAAAACATAAAAGTGGACAGTCACTTACTGTAACATTATCTTATGTTAAATAATATGTTAAGTGTTATTTTAATCCTACATTTT
This sequence comes from Philaenus spumarius, assembly GCA_018207615.1. Classification (NCBI taxonomy): domain Eukaryota; kingdom Metazoa; phylum Arthropoda; class Insecta; order Hemiptera; family Aphrophoridae; genus Philaenus; species Philaenus spumarius. The sequence goes on from JAGFPH010000024.1 coordinate 1,429,861, forward strand.
AGTCTGTTGGCTAAATGTTTTAATTCATGTTTTTTATTTAAAGTGTTTTAATTGTTCTGATAATGCCTGATAGATAGGCGAAGCAGCTGTCAACTATTGACTGTTTACATGATTGCTCTAGTAAGTAATAGTCAAGGTCTCTAGATAGGAAAGGTTACCTCATTCGGGAAATATCAAAAAAAGTGGAGTGGGGGCTGTGACGTAGTTATTAGTATACCTAGACAGTGATCAAAGCTCTGTCGTTTACGTATATACGCGTTACTCATTATTTGTAAATGATTGACGGCTAGTGTTTTTTGTTTAAACTTAAACTTTTTTTAAAATTAGTGAATATAAAGTGTTTTAGAAGTGTAGGTAGAAGAAATATATTATTTAGGCCTACAATGGATAGAAAATCAATAAATAAACCTAAAGGTGGTTCCATTTGTGCGGTTGCAACTTGCAAATATTATTATGCAAAAGCAAAACAAGCAAAATTAGCAAATAAGTAGTTACCATGCTAAATATTTCTCATTTTAGTATTTAAAAAAATATAAATTAAAATTTGTTACATCGTATTTTTATTTATTATTACAAACTAGTCGACCCGCAATGCTTCCCTATTGCTTAATTTAATTTTAAGGGTAGTTATCCCAAATTAAGTTGACTTAATAATCAAATTGCAAATAGTTTTGTATTCTCTTAAAAATACCTTAATATTACATAATTTTAGGTTTACAGCTTGTAGGAAGGTAGTTTAATTTGTATTTATTTTATAGGGGTAGCAACCCCATTTCAACACTTTTTCGAGACTTCGGCTCGTCCGGACAGAACACACGAATTGAAAGAAAATTAAAGTTAAACATTAGTTTTTATTTGTTACATTTAGTTTAAAAAAATAAGTTAAAACATTACCGCACACTGTATTTACGTTACCCCACACAAAAATGTCTTTTCATAAAAACCTAATTCGGACTATTACGAACATTTTAAAACAAAAAATAGCAAAATCGGTCCAGCCGTTCTCAAGTGATGCTTACCAACGAATAGCATTTAATTTTTATTATATAGATTAAAATGTATTATCGTGATTGCATTTTTTCTTTTTTATTCTGTAAAAATATTAAATACAATTTTAATGACTGCTTTTTAGTTATATGTTTTATTTTAAATTTTAGTCAGTAAAAATATAAATTAAAATTTGTATGATTATACTTTTGTTATTATTGTAAATTGCAAATTAATGACATAAACATAATGTTTTTGAAAAGGTTAAGATATATTCTTACAATTACAAATGTTGAAATGTGTAACTTGAGTATCATTTAAAAAAACTGCAACCCCAAAAATAGTTTAATACATCTATTTTTTAAAAAAATGAGGTGATTTGCACGACGAAACATACATCTTTCATTGTAGCGCGGTGTTTTTATACTATAATGATGTCACTGGACAGGTAACGGGTCGAGGGGTTTGAGTTTGTTTACATGACTATGAGGTAACCTTTCCTATCTAGAGACCTTGAGTAATAGTAGCCTATACAAATATATCATATTATATTAATATGGCTATACCAACAAAAACCACTAGACTGTAACACAATGTTTAAAATCGAGAATTTTTACATTATTTTGTTAGTAGAACTAGATATTAGTTTCGCCAAATCTACAAGTTTACAATAAAAATTCAAACGACAAGTAAAATTAAGGATAAATAGAATTCCTAGTCTAAACTAACCTAAATTATTCTTTTTATGATGTATATTCATTCTTTTTTTATCATAACTAGTCAAAATATATCCTTCCTTTACATCATATCCTTTTTATGTATAATACCTTCGCTCGCGTCACTTCTAGTGAAGTATTTGTTATCACAAAAAAACTTGGCAAAATTATACTCAAACGATATATAAAATTCGTCGTATGTAAACTTACACATAGAATACGTAATATTCTTACACTTGGCATCCCTGTAATCACTCATTAATTTTGTATGATAACTTTGTTCACATAGCCCAGTGTTACAGTTGAATTGCAAGATCACTAACATCATCAATTGTTGTAATGTGCTTTTTTTGTTTCATTTTAAATATTTCTTTTAATTTTAAGTTTTGTTCAGTTTCCGGGCATTTACATGATTTAATTATTGTTTTAGAGTGTTTCCTGTTTAGCCTCTTGCAGTTTAAATGTCATTGTGCGTAGGTTGGCAGAATTACTTTCGTTCCTAAGAAGTTACAGGTATTTCTTCATCTACCTGTTTTTGGAAGTAAACTATTTCTGTAATTATTATAACAAACTTAGCCATTTACTCTCAAATTTATCTTAAATAGTTTTATAACAGAGATTTTAGTTTTGTGGGCTCTCTGCCTATTAATTAAATTGTAAAGAATATACTTGAAGTAAAGAGATTGCGGCAACATCTTTTAAGTTAGAACATTTATTACTTTTAAAAATGTTAAGACAAATGATCTAAAGCCTTGTTTCCATTTAAATATCTCTCAAGCACATGATGCACATAAATGTTGAAAATTGGCGAACCATGATATGTGCCAGAGTAGGTACTTTCATTACAAAAATTGCTTGCAACTTGTGATGTGACATGATACTATACATTTTTCTAGTAATGGAAACAAGGATTAACCCTTAAAACTCTTGAGTTTTTCTGAAAATATTATTTTTCCAGTAAAAACTATTAAATTAGGTTTATTCAGTCACCTTTTAAGTAAATTTTTTAATATTTCTCAAATTTGTTGCTAGCAATTGGAAAAAATAAGCTGTTGCCGCATGGCAACACGGGGGTTAATGTCAGCAATTGGTTGAAATAGGGTGTTGGAATAATTATTCGGTATTTCAAGTACAAACATATATTTTTATTAGAGGTTAGTGTTGTTAATCTATTCTGGACTTTACAGTACATCTAATAATAATGACTTTATTAACAATAACAACTTATCCATTTACATTAAATATTAAATTTTTATGTGAAACTGAAGGAAACTTGGAATACAGAGGCCAACACCACATTTATTACAAAATGTGCGAACAATACTTTTGCAATCAGACCCAGCACACCTCATTTTCTTATTTCTTTGTTTCGGATGATGAAGTGACTCTGCCTATCAAAACCAGGGCCGTCTTTAACCTCCCCAGTGCCCTAGGCACTTTAAACTGTTGTGCCTCCCCCTCCACCACTACCAAAGCACCCCCTCCTTGAGTTCTTGCCTTGCCAGTATTGGTCAGGGATGGATTTTATTTTCCCTGAACTCTCCGGAAAACGAGGTACAGTGTCTTGTCTCGCTCGGCGCCCGCAAACATTACTGACTCATCATCAGTCAGACGTACTCCGCACTGCACTGTCCACACAGTCCTGCCCAGCCTTTCGCTCCGCACGCACACACACACACACACACACAACACATAGGTACAAGATTCGCTGGGCGTTGGCTGACAGGCGAGTTTGAGTTTGCTGTAATTTTTTGTCTTCTGTTTGTTAAAACTTCTGTGAAAAAATGTTTGTACATTGAACCAGAAATAAATGTATTAAACAAATTTCCCTCTTTTTGCACCCCCAAATCTTTTGCGCCCTAGGCATGTGCCTAGCGTGACTAAGTGGAAAAAGCGGCCCTGTATCTAACTGCAGTTTTTGAAACACAGGAGTTGACTGTACCTACGTAAAGCTGATCTTACTTCAACTTCAGGCTTAAGCCGTATGTCTTCAAATAGTGTATAGCTACTTCTTGTTTGAATTCCAGCTGCTTGATTTTTGGTAGTACAAGAGAAGAATCAACACACCAATAAAATATAGGCCACCACCAGGTTTTGCTTCTAAAAGTTCTGTACTGGTTGATGTTTTCGTCCATCAGATAACTCCTACTATGAACTTATTATACTCGCCTATAAGTGAAGGCCATTTTACCATTATAATTTTCTTCTAAATCTGAGAGTATCTTTTAACATTTGTTGTAGCACTTACACCATGTATCGTTGAGGCAACAGTAATAGGAGCATTGTCTTGCCATCGTCCAATTATTATGTTGTCATTGCTAACACTGGGGTCATAGAAACCTCTTACCTTTTTCTTTTGGAGATATTACCTCAGTCAATACGGGACTGAATATACTAGTAAGTTCAGTCCCGTAAAAAGTTGTCAAAATAAATATGTTATGGCAGCACTTTTCCAGGTTCCAGATCACTTAGCACATTCTTACTAATGGTGCAGCAAGCACATTTACCAAAAGCGTTGTCATAATTTCTGCTGGATTCAAATTTCTGGAAAATAAATGCAAAATGAAAAAACTGGAAAATAACCTCTTTTATTTTTTTGTAGAGTTTTTAAGGTTAAGTTTGGTTAGGAATTCTGCATATAATATAAAAGATTACATAGTATAAAAACTCAAAAGTGACACTAAAAAAAAAATTATTGAATTTGTTGTGTACTAACACAGTTGTGTAGAATTGCTACTGTAAAAACCCCGCGAATAAAGTGATATACCACAATTATTGGTAGAGTTTTGTGATTACTGGCAAAAATATGATCTCTAAACATGTTATTAACAGAAAATAAACAAAAATATTGGTATAGAATTATAAACAGTAATGATATAAACCAACACTCCGAGAGTGATCAGCTATAATCTCGGTCTTCAACTTCACTCTGAGCTAAACAGTAAACACTGATAACAATTGGTTCCTACTAAACAGGTTGTTGTCGTCTGACTCTTTCTTGGACCCCTCCAACTGTTACAGGGATGCCACAACACATTTTTGGCAAAAAAAAAAAAAATCCCATATGGCAACGCGGGGTTTCACAGGTTAGGAATCACTGTAGATTCTTAGAAAGTTAAATGTATATCATTTGGGATCTCCACTGTAAGTTAATACCATTCATAAACCATTCTGTTCGTACTTATTAGTCATTTCAATTTCTCAATAGAAATAAAACTTGATTGATTTAGCTAGCTTATATATGTTTCACCACTAAACACCCTTGGGCAAGCAATAAACCATGTTGTATACATATACATCTAGTAAAATAAACCATTATAATATGCTAGTTATGACCGTTGTGCTTCAATAGCAACCTGAGCACATTTAGGCTGTCTGAATATTTTTTAAACTTATCGTGTTGGTTAATTTCATTTCTAGAAAGCAGATTGGCCAACAGGCTTCAGTTGAAACCTCCACAATAGCATCAATTTACCTGCGCTATATGCTGCAACCCCCATCTTCATTACTATTACTGAATAAAGTAAACAAAAATAATTTTATTTCATTCAAAAAAGGCTTTGTTGATGAGTGGGAATATTTTGTAAATTTGTATTACCTCCATACTTATTTTCTCATGTGCTATTATATTTGTATTTAAACAGAACTCCGAACCATCGTTTGGCTTATTGTTCGATATTGATGGCGTAATTGTAAGAGGAAAACATGTAATTCCAACTGTGCCAGAAGCATTCAGAAGATTGATTGATTCTGACGGAAAGTTTCGTGTTCCTACTGTATTTGTAACAAATGCTGGAAATGCACTACGCCATGTTAAAGCACAGCATCTTACAGAGTGGCTTGGAATCAAGGTATACAATTTATCTTTTTTAAATTGTAAACATTACTTTGTTAGTATATTAAAATAACTGAAATGATTGAGATTACTCAATTATAATCTAATTATTATTATTACCTATTGGTTTTTGTCTGCAAATATAATGTTATGACTGCATATTATTTGATTAAAGAGTAAGCAATAAATTTAGTTAATTTTAATACCTAATTAGTGAAACAAATTATTCAAAATGACCTTGCTCATAACTGGTAAAACGTTATGTAAATAATGCCTGCACCAAATCTTTATAAAATGCCATAGGGTATTTACTTTGAAAGATTTAATATTTTTGTCAACACTCAAATATTAAGCGTACAATATGCCTAGTAAAAACAATTTATGAAGTAAAGCCATTGATACTCCCCTAATATTAGGTCTTAAGTTGAACTAGATAAGAAAGCAAAGTTCTGATCTTTTTGAACTGTCAACTTAATCGCAATTAATTTATTCTAATGAGAACTTATGAATTTACTGGTGACAATGGATTTTTACACAATGCAAACAAAAGCCCTGTTTTTCTGTAAATATTATGAAACTTTACGCTCCTGTGAGTATAGCACACAGCTAGCTGTGATAAAAGCAAATCACAACTAACTATTTTTGAGCAATAAGAAAGAAAAAAAAACAAGAGAAACAAAAGTTCAATATCAGACTTATCACAGTAAACTTTGAGCCATTTTAACCCGATTGATATTAGGCTACATTGTTGCCAGATCTACTAGTTTATAATTGATATTCATATAAATTGAACAATTGTTTATTACAAAGATGAACGAGTACAAAAAAAAAAAAAATTATAATACCTACCACTAAACTAATCTGGATTCGATCTCATTTCCTTCTAGTGACATATCAGCATTCGTTTTTCGCTACGCTAACTTGTCACGTATTCAAATAATATATTCTTAAATTCATGTTTATTCAAATATATACATAATAGGGCTATCTACCACTAAACTAAACTTGCTTTGCTCGCGATCCTTTCTAGTGATATATTTGCATTCGTTCTTTGTTTGCTAACTTGTTACAAATATATTCGAACAATATATAAAATTAATATCTATCAAGATAATACTTATCCCTAAATGAACTTCGCTTCACTCACCCCTTCTTCTAATTAATAATGTACGTGCATTCGTTCTTCTTTTGCTAACTTGCATAAATATTTTCAAATAATATATAAAATCATTTATAAAGATAATACCTATCTCAAAATTAACTACGCTTCTTCTAGTGATGTACACGCATTCGTTCTTCATTATGCTAACTTATCACAAATATATGCAAACTATATTTAAAATTAATTCTTATTAAGTTATCGAAATAATAATATTATTAATAATAATACCGTTCAATTTGCGCATGTGTGTTTAGTAGCATGCTATGAATATTGTCTTTAATAAAATTTACCAAGATGCAGGAATTATTCATGTTGCATCAAATGCAATAGAGATACTTTAATTTTAGATGTTAACATTACTCAATATAATATTTATTTGTTATCTTTTATTTTTTTTTAAATTATTGTTGTACGATCTTGTTACAGATCCGGTTCTAGTTAATAATGTTAGTAGAAATGAAGTTGGAAATTAAAATTTCTTTTGAATATGATTTGGTTGTTTAGTACCAGAATTGTGTAATATTAATTTAATTTAGTTATTACTTTATTAGGTCCGTCAAACAACCTTTTTTTTCACTCGCTTGATTTTTAAAAAACAATGGTCTTCTGTTTTCACTCAAGTAAGTAAGTTTAATGTTGTAGGTGGATGAAGATAAAGTGGTTATGGCTCACACACCGCTTAAAATGTTTAACGAATATCATAATAAATGTGTCCTTGTGTCTGGACAAGGGCCTATTGAAGAGATTTCTCAGAGACTTGGCTTTAAAAACGTTGTTACTATCGACGATGTGAGGAACGCGTTTCCATTGCTAGATGCAGTAGATTACAAGAGGCGCATGGCTGCTGTAAGTGAAAACATGCTTCATTCAATTTTATTTTTGAATATGACTGATTTTTATAGGATATAGAAATTATTGTAGTAGACTCTCATTTTTGTTTTAACCTGCCTACACCAGGTGGAAATATATTGTGTAGCATGATACTGGGTCGAAGACATTCGAATTAAACAAAATGGCGGAAACAGAAAGCCTTATTGTGTGTGTGTTGAGGGTATGTGTGTGTTTCATGTAACTTAAGTTTAAAAAATGTAAAGGTATTGAACCAAACACAAAAAGGAAGGAAGAGTATTTTAAACATGCACCTATTGGGTGAAGTGAATAAAATGTAAAAACTACTAAGTAGCCTATTACTACTATGTAGTATCAGCATCAACAAAATTTCAAGTGAATAAACTGATGCTAATGCTTCAAAGTTATTACTACTCGAAATGTAGCCGTATCTGGGAAATTTGAAGCAGCAACTAGGGTAGTTACTACTACGGTGTAGTAGTATCTTACCTTTCAAGTTGCGACTTGTTCCCTCCTCCACCCGTATCCGTCCAAGCATGCTGCTGTCTTTACCTCATTCGGCTGCTTGTGTTCATTGGTTGTGATGTACTTCTGCAGAACGTAGGTCGAATATGTCCTCTGAGGAAGAATCAATCGAATCAGACATAGAATAGAAATCTATTGACCAACCTTTGTTTATAAAATTGCTAGGTGAGAATAGTGTAACATTAGAAAAATTGTGAGTACCAAAAATTGTTTCTGAAAAAAGAGTGCGTGGGATAAAGTAACTGACTAATATTCTTTGACAATAGGCAAGACTGTAACCAGTGCTGCACAACTTATGAAGATGTTGAATAATATGAAAAGTAAACTAAAAAAGAAAACGGATGCTAAGCAAACAGAAAATAAACCAATTAAATTAAAAGATTGGGAAAAATATCTGTTGTTTTTGTTAACATATGAAGAAAACCCGGTGTTTATTAAGGTCCCTGGATGTGTTTCATTGGGTGTTGTTTCTGACAAACCCAAACAAACAATAAGTAATTGTGATATTGACCACGCAAGTTTGTAATAATAAGTGGTTTAAAAAAAAAACCACACAACCCCAACACCGTATGTTCGGCCAAGCACTAAAAACATTTACTTGCACGAAACTGAGGAAACTAAAAATTTGTCTACTCCACAGTTGCAGAGACTGGTTCTACTACAACAGTTTCAGATACAAAAAATGAAACTTGAGAAAGAGAAAATGTTGTTGGAAAAAATGAAACACGATTCCAAGACAAATCCAGCCAAACGGAAAGGGAGATGTTTAAAAATATTGAATTAAATTACCTGTAAACCTTATTTCTTCTCCAAATATCCCTAACATGCATTGTAATGTAAAATAAATAAGAAAGTAAAACAACAAAATTTCAGTAGAATAGGTTCTGGAGGCCTGTGGGTCCATACCGTACATATAAACACAGGTATGTGTATCCATAGGTCCTTTAAGTACTCCGTACGTACACTCTCGGCCTTTCTTAAGTATTTCAGTTTTAAATTTGATTTCTTTAGTTTCTGCTTGTTTATATTTCAGGTTTTGAATTGTTAGGTAAGAAAACTGGTTTAAGTAACACTGGAAAAAATCAAGTTCCAAGTAAAACCAATACTTATATACATTTTTACTTCTTAAACACAAAATTTGTTTACAGTTAAATTATATTGTAATGCAGTTAGTTTCATTCTTTTTTCCTTTTTTGTATAAATGAAAACAGTATTTACACCATGTAAAAGTCTGTATGTCATGTTTACACTGTTGATACTATTCTTTCCTAGCTTATGAAACTTTCAAATATGTAAGTTAAGTTGCTGTAACATTTCTAATTTCTTCTGTTGACCCCGTCGCCTGGTGTTGGCATTATTTAGAATTTCTCCACCGGGTGCATCTTGCTCATATTCATGCTCTCTTTCACCGCCTTCCTCCTCATAATCAATAGTGTTGTTCAAAAATGTAGAAATGTTGTGCAGTACACAACATGTAACTGTTACTTTTGGTACTGTGTCTAATCTCACAAGAACACAATCGCCAAATATCAGAAACCTTTTTTTAAGCTGGCGAAACATTCTTTCAATAATTAGCCTTTCTCTAGCATGTGTTAAGTTAAATCGGTGCTCACCTGCATTTTGGGGTTGGTGGAAGCCACGGTGATATTCCATATCCGGAATCTCCAAGCAAGCATTTCCTTTGTACTCCGATAAAATGTCCCTAATTTGACTTTGCCGCCAAATTCATGCATCATGAACACTGCCAGGCCACTCTGCAATGACACTTGTGAACTTCTCACTAGCTTCACACGTGGCTTGAACATTTACACTTGCATAGTTTTTTTATTAATGTATTCATCACCCAATGCTGATGGTTTTTTTTATTTCAACATGTGTGCAATCAAGGGCACCTATAACCGTGGGCGTCCTAAAACGAGTATGCCAAAGCATCTTTGCACTGTTTATTTCTTGCTCTGTTACAGGGAAGTGTATTCAATCAAGCTTTATCCGATATTTTATCCATTACGTAGTTGATAGTTTTACAAGCAGTTGAGCGCCAATTCCAATGTCTTCTGCTATGCTGTCTGAAATGTATCGTAGAAGTGCCTCCATCCGGTTTCTAGGCGTAAGTGCTCCTCCTCGTGTTTCATCACTTGCAGGCAAAAATTATGGTGTCAACAAATCAACACTATTGTTCTCAAAACGTAATAGTTCTTTACTCTTATTGATTACTCTTCTTTCACTATAGTTTTTCGGCTCCCGCAATTGCATGAAGCCACCATTCTGAGTCTAAACTGAAACGGAATAAAAACAAAGCATAATCTCTGTCAGCTCCAAAAAAGTGAAGTTATAACTACCCCGTCCAGATGCTACTACAGGAAGTAGTAGTAACTCCAGTTTATTCACACAAAACGGAGCATCAACCTCAAAAACCGAAATAATAGCAACAACTACATTTTTATTCACTTCAGCCTTTGTGTGGGTTTTATATAGGTTTCTAATGAGGGTGATGAATTTGAATGGGTCTAGTCTAAAAAGAAAAGTTATTAAAAATTTTAATCAAATACAGTAAATATTGTTATCCGAACCCACATTATCCAAATCGCATAGTGAAAAAACCTTTGTAAAATAAAAACCAATTGAAAACCAAATCCTAATTACAATAAAGTAATAATGGCTTGATACCAATGAAACCGAAGCAAATTCAGTAATAAATGTTTATTTAACCATAATTGTATAGGATTAAATAAACACACTGTCTAATACAAGAGAAATACTGATTGTAATATTATAAATGCAGCTCAATTTATATCCTTCAGCTTTTTGTAGAAACGGTAGAATAAACAAAAAAGTACAGTTTTCCAAACAAAATTGCACATCTTCTTACATACGGTATATGCACCCAGTTATAAAAGTTAAAATATTACAGTAAAACTAAATTTATTGATGCAAATACCAGTACGAGTCTGATGAGTTGGAGTAGGAGGCTAGCAAGGACATATGTACTGTAAGTTAGTGTATGAAACTGAATTAATGGCGTTATTGATCCAATTTTCATGATTGATTGGGCCAAAAGTCCTTCCTTTCCTGTTCTAAAAATGTCTTATTATCCTGTTGCGGTTATTTATTTATTTTTTTAATGTAATATGAGTGTTGATTGAAATTGAAAAGTTCTACATTATTAAGTGCCGATTGTTATTTTTATGTTGTTTCCTTTGTCAAAACTATGTCATAAGTTTAAACAATATCTTATTATTTTATGTAGATGTATAAATAACCTGTTTTTTTAACAACTAAGCAGTAAAAATAATAAAAAACACAAAAACCCAGATTTTAATTCCAATGATGATCTTGGAAATTTTAGAGAAAAAACCATTTGTATTATATTTTTTTTAATAAACGGGGAATAAAATTTCCCAACACTGAAATGTCTTCAATCAGGAGGATTAATGAGAAATTTTGTTTTTGAGCAGTTCTTATTTAAACAAAACTCCTCATTTAAATAAGTGCATTTCTTACAAACCCTCCTTTAGTATCTGCAAGTGTTACAAGATGTCTGAAATTAGATCATTAATTAAATTTATTGGGTTGTTAGTTTTAACCCAATAATTTTGTTTCATAATTGAGCCCTTTTACTTGCCGAGTCAAATGCTCTAGCATACCAAATGCTTTGAGGGTTTATAAACTAAAGAATAATTTTGTAATTTAAATGGTATAAAAATGACTAGTGTATGTTTAATTTCAAGTAAAAACTGAGCCCATTTCATTAGCAAGAAGGCCACAGAGTTAAATTACACAGCTTGTTCGTTCGATCCATACACACATAAGTTTTTTAATGAAGTTCAATAAAATTTTCCTGATTTTATTGCTTCTGATATTAGAAAAGTTTATCCTATGCATTACTCTTTTCATGTCTACACATGAACTGTTTCTCACAGTGGTATCTCATAGATTTGGTCTCCCAAATCGGTGACGATTAATATAGTGTTCTTGTAATTAATGCCTATCTATGCATACCACGAAGAAACAGAAATAATACTAAAACATGGTTTATGGATAAAAATAAAGAAGAAGTTTCATATAAATTTACAACAAAAAATGCTTGATTTCAATATCTGGTTATAATTTTGAGTTTGAACAAAAACTCATATTTTTTCGACTGCGAATGAGACAGAGTTGAAATTTTACTATTCAGAATAAATGTAAGAAAAATTATCAACAAATTTCCTTGCTCGTTTCAAAACTTCCACAGTTTAAAAATTTGATCATTGAACACCTTAAAAACCTTAAATTGTACTAGAGATAAAATAAATTCTGTTTTAACAAAAAATATTCTTTAAAGTTGTTTTTGGAATTCGAATGATAACCGAGTTATCAAAAAAAAACCTTATTTTCTTGACAGCCTACAAAAACTTGGATTTGTTTTGTATTTACTTTATTTACACCAATCTATTCAAAATACAAATTGGTAGAACGCAAAGATTTGATTTTTTAAAATTTTTTTGGTAGAAGCAAATCGGTTGATATTTTTTCTCAAATTCGGACTTTACAACACTAAGTATATATGTATCATTCGTCATTTAAAAGATATGAACTGTCGTTAAAAACACAAAATTGTTGCTAGACAAAACCAAGCATTTTAGGGCATATGTTTATTCGAACCTTTTCCTTTATGTTTATCTACAGAACACGCCATAGAATTATTTCCATTTCTTTGTGAGACATACATATTACATATATACAAATATAATTTTAAAAGGCAGGGAAAGGAGATCCTAACTTCCCTAGAATCGAGGCAGTAGTTTTGTACGGTGAGCCTGTCAGATGGGAAACTGCTCTTCAGTTGATCATAGACGTACTGATGACGGACGGACACCTTAACAAGCCACCTCAGAAATTGATCTACCCTCATGTGCCTATACTTGCGTGTAATATGGATTTGCAATGGATGGCAGAAGCTAGTATACCGAGGTTAGTTAACTGATATGTAGAATGTTATTTCTACTAAAGATATATTAAGGTTTTCTTCACTCAGAACGCAGGTCGACAACCAGTTTCAATAGCAAAGGAAATGTTCAATGTGTTGCGGCAGAGATCGGAATTTCCGAGCTGCTTTACTAAAGTCAGACAATTTAATGGTATAAAATGTAAGAATGCTGCGTGATGAACATTTTTTTTTTTGCATGTCAAGTGTAAACTTGTTTAGGCACATCTTGCATAAACGCAGAGAACAAGAAATCCTGGGGAGTGAATCGCGTGGCATGTAAGACTTTTTCGGCTTCAGGCAACATATATAAACACAGTGAACATGTATTTAACTATGGGTTAAGGCTTGGACAGAGTGGGTGATAATGAATGTATCTTATCTTTCTCTCCTCCACTTTTAGTCAGGAGGTATGCGCGCTGGACTTAGGTATAGGTATATGCATGCACTCTTTCTCTCTTTCCTTCACTGGATGTCAGGAGTGACGCACACTGAAATTAAGTGTATGTATGCCCATGATGGGCAATTTTTATGGCATTTCAATTGCTTACAATAAACTCTCTTGATGACTTTTTAAATTTATTAATTCTACAACTAATTACAGATAACTTATCTAGTTGTTTTTTTATCAAAGACATTCCTATGAGCGACTCCTAGGAAATACTGGCACATAATCTTGTGATTATTGGAGCTGAAGCTTAACTTCACTAGGTCCAAAGGCTTGGCTCTCCTCTCCACCTCCATCTCTGAGCATCTTCTATACAGCGGTACTCACATGTTTGTGAGCCTGAGCTCTCGCTTCACCTTATCGCTTCTTCGACTGTTTCGATGAAAGTTCTCTGTGAATGTTATCATTTCTAACATACTTTGGTGCACGAAAAATACTTATTTGGAAAGGTCTGATTATTTTGATATTGGATTTCTTGGCGCACCCCCAAAGTGCAACCCGTACTTCCAGACTGGTTTTAAATGTTGCTTGTATAGCAGCAGTTTGTTTACACGATCGCCCTACCAGCCAATGCGTTCTTCTATATTTCAAATACAGATCACTTTTCTTAATTTTGACATACGACTTTTATGTTAGTCTGGTGTCAGGCGTAATTCCTAAGTATTTTGTTTCAAATTTAAATGGAATTACTTGTGAGTTGACAAATATGAGGGTACTGGTAACTTTCTTGTTTGTAAAATTGATGTGGCTGGATTTAGACTCGTTCAGTTTAATATGTTTCTTTTTTGTCCGTACGCCGATGTAGTCTGTTGTGTCAAGTAGTAGAACCAGCTGGGATAACATGTGGCTACTTAAAGACCATTTGTATAATGAAATAAGGTATGAACAAAACTAACATTTTAACCATTTTATGTCGTGTGAGCCTGAAGATGCCGTCAGTGATACGGTGAAACATGTTGCACTAAAAACAGGCTATAATGAAATTTCAATATTTCTTCCCTCCTAACTCTCTTCACTAATAATTCATTTTCAAAACGTCTTAATTTCGAGCAAGCAATGTGAATAACAACTGAATTTAAAATTTGAAAAACATAAATACGGTCGAACGGAATAACATTGAAAGTGTCATAATGTCAAAAATGTAAAACATAGGTTGAACATAGCTTGTAAAATTTAAAAGAAGATAATCTATGTTGTTGTCGAAATATACTTAACCATACATAGAACACTAGTGCTATTTATTACTGCTTTTTACTAGGGCCACATCAAGTTTACGCGTTTCCTAAAAAATACACTTTTTGGCTATTTTAAATGTGATTGTTGTGATTGTTTTTGGCTATTATAAAACTATGATTGTTTTTTGTTTGTTTTTAATAATATACTTATTAATTTTTTTCAAAAAATGATTTAAGACTAAACATACATTGCATACATTCAAATTTTAAAAAGTGTGTAAAAAGTTTGTTATAAAGATAAAAAGTAAAAGAGTAAACATAATGGAAAGTAAAACTAGGAAATATCAAGTACGATTGTTCTAAATTTAAAATACAAATACAAGCCTTAATTTTTTACTAATAAAAATGTCTTAAAACTAAACATAAATTCAACTTTACTGTGTAAACATTGTTTTATATATAAAAAAAAAAAAAAAATAACAGAGTAAACATAATGGAAAATACAACTATGAACTATTGAGTATGATTGTTCTAAATGTAAAATAAAAATATAAGCCTCAGTAATTTCATAATCAAAATAAATTCTTATAACTAAACCTAAATAGTTTTACATGAATTCAACTTTTACAGTATGAACATTTTTGTGATAAAAACTAATAGAGTAAACATAATGGAATATCCAATACTATAAATTATCTCTGCATGTACAAGTAGCTTAACTACATTCAGGACACTTCTTTAGTTGATGTTCCCCGCAGACTGGTTTTCCACACGGACAGTAAGTGGTAGTCATTCTTCTCTTTTTCCAGTTGCAGAAGCTACAGTATGTCCTTTGGCCTTGCTGTAGAACAGTCTGTGCTTGATGTATTCCAGTGCCCAAGGCATTCTTGATGCTTCTCTTCAGGTCGTTTGAAAGATTTGTTTGCAGGAGCCTTCTTCTGTGCCAGTCACCACATAGTTTGTTGTGTAGAGCAATCATAAATTCATTTCTGGATAGTGCCTTTTGTGCATTATTTTTGTTGACCTTGTAGAAATTGTGCAAGTAAATTAATAATGAAACCATTAATGAATGAAATGTTGACCATGTTAAAAAAAAACACAGAGGCCATTGCTTGGTCTTTCTACAACAGTTTGTACATTGACACATTTGGTCAAAAGCGTCCACACTCCCTTTTGTGGCATGATAGGACATAATGATTTCTGTTTTTTTGTAGTGTCATTTACTGCTGAATCTCCGTGCATAGTAGATATCAAAGTAACAACTCTGTTTTTCTTGGCCTTATAGGAAATAGCAGTTATATCTTCATGGAACAGGAACATGCTGCTCCCTACTTGGCGGTCTTTGTATTTAGAATCTCTAAACTCTATTGGAAGCTCTCTCTTGTTCTTTTTTATAGTCCCGATGGTGGTCAGGTGACATTCTTTGAGTAGAAATTCAGCAAGAGGCACGCTAGTGAACCAGTTGTCTAGCGTAACATTACGGTTTGTTCCAGGTATAGTTTTTCCTACTAGACTTTCAACAAAGAAATCTGCGACTGGTTTTTTATTTGGGACGTTTCCTTTTCCTAAGTAAGGGATTGCGTTCATCATATATTTCGTGCTATTATCGCACATCATTTTTATTCCGTATCGGTTAGGCTTGCTTAGGATGTACATTTACCCCTAAATCCAACCAACTGTTCATCTATTGTAACGTATAAGCTCGCTTTGTAGTTTTTTATGCAGTTGTGAACTAAAATATCCCAGATTTCAGATATCGCTGCAAGCTTATTGTTCTTTTTCCTTTCAAATCTTGTAGTTTTTTCATCAAACCTGAGACACTTGAGAGGAAAAGAAAATCTTCTTTCGGACATCGTTGCTTTATATTTATCCCCTGAAAAATTTGAATCGAAAATTGTTTGAGTAGACAAATGATTGTCTTTCAGTACAGCTAACAAGACTAGTATTCCAAGAAAGGCGTCTAGCTCTTCAAGCTCTAAATCCTTTAAGGATCCATCATTTTGATTTCTATACAATGCTCGCCTAACGCCTATTTCTGTATTAGTGTGAATCAATATTTTTCTACTTATATCTTCGTTCATGAAGAGTTTGAAACATTAAGTCGTAGTAAACGCTGCATTACTATGCTGTGGGGCCAGACATAATGTAAATAATATTTTTTCCTGTGGTCTTCTTTGTAGAAGGATCCGCTTTAGTGTTCCAAATAAAATCATCCTTTTCACTAAGAGTGTTAACACATTTGTCATGACAATGAGGTCCTCAATTGAATTTTCATCGTGTCCTTTATTGAGCTTCTCCCGTTAGTTGTTTATTTTTGAACTCTGCTTACTTGTTGATGCTTCATTGCCTTGAAGCTTTTCAACTTCTTTTTTTTTTGCTTATGTTCTATTCCATGTTCTATTTCTATAATAGGGTTTTCAAATAAATCATATTCACTTTCAACTGCAGTTAATTCCTCAGGATCGCTAAGTATTCCGGATCAGCATCGCTGTCATCTCTTCGTATTCTACAACATCTTCGTCACTTATTTCTTCCTCTAACAATTCATCTATATCTCCATCTTCCACGTTGTTTTTCCTGCCCATTTTTATATAAAATTTCCAACTATATCAAATTAACAATGTGTTCACATCACTAGGGACAAGTCAAAACTACGTCTAATCACAAGATTTGTAACACAACTGCCACGTAAACTTTACACATAAAAGTTTTCTTTTACCACTAGCACCACGTAAAACTTAATGCAAGAGCATTTCAAAGAGATACAGGTCCGTTCACTACACTGCCTTGAGGCCGACTGACTGGGGGAAGCACTCCTTGGAGGGGAGGGGAGAATGGCGGCACAACACGTAATATTTACTCACGCTAGTGTTCTAGGGTTAACAAGCAAGTGTACGGCAGAGTAAAGATGCCTGTTGTCTTTTACTCGCCATGAGACTGCAAAGAGTTATTACTTTCTCCTAATAACTAGTAGTTCTGTGAACAGTAGACCTCGCTCGTTGAAATAACAAATGTGGTTTTAAGCTTAGGTTAAAAATAGTATGCCAGTAAGGAAGTAAGCAGAAGGTTTAGAAAATGAAACATTATTTTGCAATTCCCGCGATTCTGGGGTTTCTAATTCTCGTTTTTATTTCTTTTCTTGAGCTTTAATTGTTAAATGTTTTCTTTTATGGGTCATTGTGTTTTATGTAGGTTAATAATGCGTAAGATAGCTACAAATATCGCGTTATTGAGGGAAAACATAGAATTAAATATTTACATACTTAAATAACTAAAACTTAACAATGTATTTACAGTTCCATAATCATATTCCAATATTAGAAATAGTGATCTCAACCCATGTACCAACACTTCCCACGGTCTCCTACGGTCATTTTTTGTATGTCCTTTATCGCCGCGAGGTTTTATTTGTTTCATCTCATTTTGTAATTCAAGTAAAGCTAAGTCAAATACTTTTATGAAATTTACAATGATAATTTACAGGTATACAGTTCAATTCTTTGACTTATCCTCTACACTTTATTATAATAATATGTCATTTTTGGGCAAATGATATATTCCTAAATTACTATTCAAAACAGGCCTAGTTTTGTTAGCAGTCTTGTAGTAGGAACATAAAAACTGGTGTTTTCAAAATAAGAAATTTGAAATTGATAAATATTTGTATACAGTTCTATTTAGAACTAAATTACAAAACGTTTTTACATTTATGAAAAAAATTACAATAATTTTTACTACTTTTATGTAGGCCTAAAGTTAAACATTTTCCCTTTGTTACTGAACGTGATTGTTTCTTGAGCTAATAACTTTCTTAATTTTACTTCAATAATTTTTTTACTGGCATATATGAATTCTTTAAACCTTTATCTACAAAAAAGCTATGGAACACTTTTGAATTGGTTTAGAATAAACGTATAAAAACATGGTTGAAATACAAAAACTTGGACAATTTTTAACAAATTCTAAGTTTACTGCCATTTTGTGAGTTTACCGTTAGAGATATGGAAAAAAATCAAGAATACAATTTTGTTTAAAATCATATTTACTATTAGCAAAATGTCATTAGTTTTTAAATTCGACTTACGGTTAAGCCACAAACTGGCTTTGGAAAAAAAGCTTACACTGAGAGAAACGGTCCGGCCGCCATTTTTATTTTATTTAAGGGGTTAAAAATGAAAAATGGAAAAAAACCGTATATATACATGGCTCGGCATAGGAATAAGGAACATTCATGCAAAAAATCATCAAAATCGGTCAAGGCGTTTGGCCGTAATCGTGAGACAGACACACAGACCCACAGAAACACAGACGAAATGCCGAACGGTCGAGTTAAAACGGAGACCTCGCTTACGCTCGGTCAATAAACTACTTTCTTATAATATAAATGTAGAGACTGGGTCTATAATTAACATATAATATTTAGATTTAATAATGGTAGAGAAAAATTGTAATAATTGTTCATATTTCATACTTTAAGATATAAGAAAAATTATAAACAAGATAACCTAAGATTTCGAGGCTAGAAAACTTACCTATGTTTATTTAAACTAAATACCTTTATAACTGTGGGAAACGTTGAAATTTTACTCTCCACTATTATCCGCCTTGATGACATAGGCCATGAAGTTATCACGTGCCATCTGACTCTACTATGAATGCCTTCGTCGGAAATTGCAATCCGGAATAGGAATCGTATCAGGAACAGACTTTGAAATAGAATCTGTCGGCCTGCGTTTTGAGCTTACCCTGATACTATATTATATCAGAAGAGTTTATTTACATTCAGTTTGTATAGTTAAATGCTATTTATTTATAGTTGCTAGGTGATGTTTGATACAGTACAGTGCAGAGTAGGCCTACTTTCTTTCAGATTTAGTACATAGGTACTCGTATGATGAGTTTATAGTTGTTTTAACGCTCTTACGAAATGTACTGTAATAAAATTCAGTTATCACAGATTATGTCCTTGTAGGTAAATTTAACATTGATGAAATAAGCTTACAACATGTTTACTTGTGTTTTGTATACTTCTTTGCACGAGGAGACATACGCTTTTGCCTGTACATAGTTAGGACCGCCAAGAGCCAGGCCGGGCCCCAGTCTTGAGGTCTACGGGCCCCCCTCTTCAGTTCGTAGACCTCAACATTTTGGGGGGGGGGAGGAGTTCCTATCCCCTCCTAAAATGTTGGAAAACTAAACATCTGAAAATCAGATGTTATTTGATGTTATTTAAGCTAATAAGCTATTTGTTTGTTTTTTGTTAGTTTTTTAATACTAGAAATATGAGTGTTATTTTTTCAATCTGTTGACTACAACTACAATTTAGGCTTACTCTGACTGAATTTTTATTTTGTTTTTGTTTAGTTCACACTTTGACTACAGAGTAAAGGGCCAGGCAACTTGGTAGTTTTTGTTTGCTTTGAATTCAGATGTAAAATCCGGAAATACAATTTTACTCATCCAAATATTTACATATATATACAGTATATTTTTTATTCAACTGGTACAAAATCAACATTGTAAAACACACACACAAAAAACAGTTTTAAAACTTGACTAACAGACTAGACACAATTCAAATGAAAAATAATTGAGCAGTTACAGTTATTACAGTAATTATTATAATGTTATTTTCTCCCAAGATTAGAGTACCCTAAGTCTGTCTACTCATAAGATATAAGAAGGTCAGAAAATTGAAACAAGATAAAAAAGACATTGAGTTAGCCTACATTTTTTGATTTCATTGTCTGCTATCTACTTTGAACTTTGAAAGTAATATAACAATTTTTCTGCTTAATAAATGAAATAAAATAATCTTTTAATGTACAAAATTAACACAAGTATTTTTAAATATACTTAGGTTTTAAGAACTTAGACAAAATTGTATTTAGTAGTTAGTTTTGTGAAGCTATGATTAGTAAAAAAAGTATTTAAATTTAAGTCTTAAGCAGTCTTATTGAGAAATCTTTTCAAAACTGAAATATGAAATAAAGAAATGAACTATACTTTATCTTAAATAAAAAGTTCATCTAAAGTTACTATACCTATAGCATATTTTTCCATGTGTGTTGAAAATACAGCAAGTCACTTATAACAACACTTTTCTTGCTTTCTTCGTTGCGAAGTAATTAATGACCTCGTCAAAATCCAAATGTTTGGCTAGGTCATTTTCTAAAGCTAACACTCCTAAGCTTGTTAATTGTTCCTGACCCATTGTAGAACGCAAAAAGTTTTTCAATCTGTTCAACAAACTGAAATACATTTCAGCTTCTGCGACCGTAACAGGAAGTGTGCAAAAAGTTTTACAAATTTGACCCCGACTTGTGCAGATAATTCATGATTTTCCAACGTTAGACGTCACTGTGTTTTGTATGAAGAAAATTTTAAATAAACATGATCACTTTATCACTAACATGGAATAAAACGAAACACAACTCAAACGTTAAGTTAATCGAGAAAAAAACGAACAGAACAATAAGAATAACACAAAAACAAGCGGAACTCCAAATGCAAACCACAAGCGTACAGTGCACAAACAGCTGATTGACCGACTGAAAAGAAGAAAGGGGGAAAAGAAGTAAACAACAAAAGTGTTCCCACACAGATAAGACGGTAGCAATCGGGATGGGATGGGATGGCGTGTGCATGACTCGTACCTCGCACTGCAGCAAAGTTCTAATACTACCCACATAGCATTTCAGCCGGAGTTTTGACTTCGTACATGTTGTATGAGAGCCCGGGCCCGACACCTGATTCGGACCAACATTATTGAACAATTCGTTGTTGTTTAATTTCTCATTTTCTACAGTTCTAAAAAAATCCTTGAGCCCGGGCCCCCCTCCCGAGCTCCAGGCCCCTAGTTTCAGACTAGGCTGGCATGGTCTCTCGGCGGCCCTGACTCAAATCATCTTTAATTACATGTCATGCCAGGGAAGTCCTCCGAATACTTGTAATCTGTATAAAACATTTACCTTGCACATAATATATTCTGCCATCTCTGTCCCATTGACTCCATATTTGGGGTCTTTACTTTAAATAAAACTACATAGGCTAGTCCTTATAGAATCACTAATTTGTTTGTCATTGTCTAATTTTTCCCAGCCTGATATTTAATATACTGTAGTTGCAATATATTTAAACAGTTAGAACTCATAGAAAATATTTTGTATGAATTTGGGAGTGGGGGAGGAAACGCAAAGTTTGGTACCCAAAAAATAAACTTTCTAGTACATATATAGACATGTGAAAATAGTTTAAAAGAATCATTTTAGAATTTCAAACCGTTTTTTATTTTGTGATCTGTAATTTTTTTGAGATATTTCCGATAGTTTGAAAATGTAATTCCTTGTTTTATTTCTGAAAGTGAAATTTTGAGTGAAGAAGGTAGTGCTAGAGATATTTTACTGGGGAAATAGCGGTTACAAATTTGAACAATTTTCATATGGAATAATGTTTACAAAAATATGTAAATTACATAGATGAGGGTGACCATCGATATTAAAATAAGTTTTACGCATTCTGAAACTACGCCCTTATCTGAGTCTAAAATACACAAACCAGAACAATCGCAGATAAATATTATAGAAATTACGAGAGAAAGATAACACATAAAGTGAAGGTGAAAGTTTAGCCAATATGGTTCGGTTTAGACTGAACTAAAGAAACTATACACTTCACTGGCACCAAAAAGATAAATAAAAACAATAGAAATGTAATGTGCAAAAATAATTCATTTGCATTAAGCACTTAAACCACTTGAAGGACATTTAACATAATATAACATATTATGCGACTAAATAATTACAGTGTTATCAGATTTCCAACAAAATAATTGATATAAACACTATGAATATTAACCAAAAAATAATACTTATTGTAAATGTATACCTATGGTAAATTGTAGATAGAGAAAAATGATAAACTATTAAAAACAATATTATGAAAAATATATAAATGTGAATATATATATATATATATATATATATATAGGCAGTAATTTGGATTAAAATATATAAAACCCAGCTTAAATTAGCTTAAAGTCTCCTTTTCGTAACGTTTACGAATAAATTTTTTTAATAAAACCATGTTACTAATATGTACAAACAATATATCACATTTTGTGGCAAACCCTTTTCTTTTGAAAGCAATAGAATTTGAAAAGTTGTAACAGTTTGCAATGCTATCTCTAAACAAATTTATTAGATTTAATATATTAACAAATTGTATCCATTATTTATTGTTATGTTTACATTGGCTATTATTTTATATTCGTATACCACACCATGTATATATAGCTATAGTGCATTAATGCTGTATGACTATTCAGTATCAGTTTTGCTTTTTACATTGGCGGAATGTTCCAGGTTTGGCCATGGAACATTTCTTCTTTGCCTCGAAGATCTTTACAAGAAAATAACTGGAAAAGATCTTATTTACACAGCTCTAGTTGGTAAACCAAGTGAATTGACGTATTTGTACGCCCACCAGTTGATTTTAGACCAGGCCAGGGAAATTGGCATTGCTCATAGTCTAAAACGCTTATACGCAATTGGGTAAGTCAAGTGTAAACAAATATTTAAAAAATATTATTACTACAAAATAGTACAATACAATATATTCTGGTTTTAAAAATAGTTTCTAAAGATGGATTTGAACATATTTTTACAACTTTTGTTCGGACATTTGCCATCATTCAGAAAATACATAAAATAATAAATCAATTTTTGTTAACATATATTTATTTGACTAAGTAGAAAATAAAAATCGAGAGGTTAGGCCTATGTTTGACATCGGACCTAAACATACAACTAAAAATAAGAATAAGGAGGTTTCCAGAACTCTCGAAACATTGTACAATACTTTCTCTATACTCAAATAATGGCAAAGGCTGAACAAAAAATTATAAAAATACAATGTAATTGTTAACCGAGACAGAAAAAAATACTTTTCCATCTTTAAACAGGTCTCAGAAAGTATCTAATAACTGATTTATGTTAAAGATAAAGATCGAATTAGAATACTTTAGAAGGTGCACTAAAATTCTAAAAAAACTGATGTTCCAACTATCTGAAAATTATTTTGTATATGAATTTAAATATTAAAAAAAAGGCATACAAAATACTGAGATACCTTGATTATTTCCATAAAGAAAAAGGCAGGAAAAAATATTCAAAGAGATGTTTGTAAAAAGATGTTTGTAGAAAACCAAAATAAACATTTTTGTTATGCTTTATGTAAATACAACTCTATTATTTAGTAGAATCATAGAAAAAATTAGACTTCCAATGACTAAACAAAGATGTTGTTATGCTTTATGTAAATACAACTCTATTATTCAGTAGAATAATAGAAACAATTAGACTTCTAATTATTAAACAATAGATGTTGTTATGCTTTATGTAAATACAACTCTATTATTCAGTAGAATCATAGAAACAATAATACTTCCAATTATTAAACAATAGATGTTGTTATGCTTTATGTAAATACAACTTTATTATGCAGAACTTTTGTTTTAGTAGAATCATAGAAACAATTAGACTTCCAATTACTAAACAATAGATGTTGTTATACTTTATGTAAATACAACTTTATTATTCGGTAGAATCACAGAGACAGTTAGGGGCGGTTCGGGAGCTCGGGTTTATATAGCCAGCGTCTAACGTTAGTCCCGGCTTAAAATAGCCCATGACTAAAAATTGGGTTCGGGAGTCTGAGCGTAAATGAGATAAGCTCGAGCTTAACATAGCCCGAGCTTAAAGTAAGTCTGAGCCTAAATGGGAGGGAAACGCTGGGAATTTGTGAAGTAACGTTGGCAGAACCTAGAGAAAGGTGGGCTGTTCACCTACTGAGCGGAATCTTTAACGCAATAAACGCCGTTCAGTTACGTTCTCATTAAAAACTACGATCTGCTAGTCACTTCAGTTTATTTATTATTTAGTTTTTTTATTATTATCTATTAAATAATAATACAGTTTCCTATTAAACTATTTGTTAGGACTTTTTAATTTCTTTATTTTTAAAGTGTATGTTTATTTGTAAAGGAAAAGATTTTAAGTTTTGGTTTAAAGTATTTTTTGTTTTGTTATGCAAACTGTTATATTATTAACTTGTTATTACATTTCATTTGTATTTATATAAAAGTGTATTTCTTTCGCCATTGTATTTTCCTTTTATGTATGTTGAAATATTAATGATAAAAGCTAGCAATCAATACATAAAAGTAATTTTGGCTAATTTGTATCATATTGAGATTTAATTTGACTTTTTTGTTAGACAATAATAGTAAAAACAACCTTAGTTACTAAAGAAAACACATTAATTTTGAGTTAAAAAATAAAACATCAATTCAGTTCAAACAATAAAGTTTTATTTGTTACATTTTCTATAGAATATCAACTTCTATAAAAACGAGTGTACGTCCATACATACGTGCGTGAGTAACATATAATATAACAGCTGATTTCATCCATCATCTGTAATAATTGAACAAAACCCACTTTGGGGTTATGTTTACAACTTTAATCATTATAAGTGCTTGTGAAGTAGATTTTTTTAAATAGGGTATGAGTTATAGAACTAATGTATGCTATAATACGTTATAAGATTTTCTTTGAGGTTATAAACTGTATATAAATTTAAAGACGAGATATCTATTCGTTTAGCTTCGGAAACGTTCGTACATCTTCGCATAACATATAATCATAATAATATATTCGATTATTTATTTCTTTACTATAATATTAATAACTTCTAAATTATTTGTTCTATCAATATAAAATAAAAAGCAATTAAAAGATAATATTTTCATCTTTCTTTAAATATATAATAACATATATAAATATAAAATGTTTTAGAAATAAGCCTGCAGTTTTATAATCCTTATAATTGTACACATTTACCGAGTTAAAAATCCCTGTCAGCATAGTTAGGTAGGGCTAGATAAAGTCTGTTGTTTTTAAATAGTATTTTTTTAAATGATGTATTTTTCTGATGTGTATCTAAATTAATTTGCCTGTGATTTTTCATGGGGGCTTACTAGTTAACAGTATAAAGTTTAACTGTCATAACCATAAAATGTAAAATATGATAAAACTTAAAAAGGACGATTTAAGACTGCGCTCGACTGGTGACACCTGCCTGCGTATTCAGTTGTTCATGGGGTGATCAGAGGGACGCATCACGGAATAAGGACGTTTATATTGACGTATTAAACATGACTGACCATACAAACGAAAAAGTTGTAAAGAAGGAACTTGTAGAGCGTTAAATTTCCTTCAAGAATATATGATATCTTTATCTTTATGACAACGTTTTCGTAGGACGAAAGGTTGAAAAGTTAGCTAGCCAATAAAACAAAAAAACGAGAGGAAACATTTATTTTTTTAAATAAGCTAATTTTGAGCGCGGATATCTGAGAAACTATGTGAGATAGTGAAAAAATGAATATATTCAATCTTGTAGCAAATTTTGTGAGCTTTAATTTTGTATAGAATGGTCTTATCGCTAAGACGCATAGTTTTTGAGATATAAGTGAAAAACCGAAAAAAGGGATCTTCTACAGGCTCCCCTGCACCCTGCTCACTTGCTAGGAGTGGGGATTTTTAGTATGTTTACCTCCTAAGTAGTCCAAACAATGTCCCAAAGTCAAAAATTGTGTTCCTTCCACTTGCCTCTCTCTACACCCCCTTTTTGAGCATTCATTGACTGGACTAATATACAACAAAGATACAGTATTATGTAATATTGTGTTTGAGAGCCAGGCCTTAACCTCCATTCACTGGTCCTCACTATCGATGTATTGGATATATTACCATTGCGTTGTTGTTTAAACTTTTGCGGCAGCGGACAGTACGGAACCCTTTGTGGGTGATTTAAACTCGCAGTTCTCTTTTTTTTAATGTTGGAGCTTAAATTATTACAAAATCTTTCCAAGGCTTATTTACGGATACCAACTCAGATTCAGAAATAAACATTTCTCTATTCTCATTTGTACTTAATATAAAGAATAGTTCTGAGACCAATTGATCCAATTTTCCCTATCAAAAAGGGTTTAACGTAATCGCGGTCCCGAGTCAAACACACATATTATTACGTAAAGAAAACACACACTCGGATATATATATGTATAGAGTATGCATCAAAATAAACAGTGCTGAAATTGTAATAGTTTTAAATGTTTTATTTTAGTCCAAAGTAAAAGGACGTTGAAAACTTCAGTTTTTAACACACTTGCAAAAAAATTGTAACGTATATCTAGTTATTTCTCCATGAAGCTCGACAATAATAGCCTGTGGGTCATTTCAGAAGATGCTTTGCTTCATCATTCCAACCACATAAGGTGGTGAAAGGTCGGAGGAGTGGGACGGGTATGGTAAGTTTATTCCTCGGAAAATCAGGCGGTTGCCAAACTTTCTTTGAAATGAAACCATAGTGGCTACAGCAGTGTGACCGGTGATTACTTTGCAGCTGTTTGTGCAACATTCTTGAAACTCTACAGCAGTTCACATCAAACTAGGACCACCGGAATGACCTGTTCCATATGAGCGAAAATAATGCTCAACGATAAAACTTTCTCTGAGGTGGTAAGAACCATTACAGTGTTAACT
>JAGFPH010000024.1:1459411-1472222 GCA_018207615.1 Philaenus spumarius
AGCACAGTAATACATTTAATTTTAACTTTACAACTAATATACAAACACTTTACAATGTAAGGTTGTCTCATTAAAAATATCTAGATCAGGGTGTCCTACTGTAACAAAAAGAAATAAAGTGATAAATTCTATAGATCGGTAACAAAAATAACTATAAAGTACGAAAACTATTTGTTTCAAGTCTGGTAACGTATTTTGGATGCAAAATTCATTTTGATACAAAGTATGTTGATGTCTTTTCGTTTGTTACATATTTGGTGACTGCGATATACTTGAGCTATTTCATTCACATTCCATGATGGGAGCATGCAAAAGTAATGTACTACAGGATTTTACGATTTAATGCAATGGTTTCGACAAAACGCCATGTTTTTGATTCCAGTGGCGGTGTTAGTAATACTTACCGTTTAAAAGTATTTTATTTGCTGCAAGTTTTGATAATTTATTAGTGAAACCATAGCCAAATTATACAAATATATCTTATGTTATGGTCATAATTTAGTGCAAAATAAATTCCATTTTATATCACGGATTAGTGAATTTTAAGCTCTTGGAACGCTCCTACAGTGACTTGGGAGCTTCATTTATTCATTTTACAATCTCCATACGGAGTGAAATTTATGATTTGATTTGTGATGTGTTTTATGTGTTAAATTTTGTAATAACCTGAGGATGGTCGAACAATCGAAATCGTGTAAGGTAATTAAGGTAAGACATTCCTAAATTAAATTTGGATTAGTTGGCGTAATTGCATTAAGAATTCTGCAAAATAAAGTAAAAATATACCCGACTCAATATGCTTTGTAATAGTGTAAATCTAAATTAAAAATTATAAGTAAATTGTAAATATATTTTTTTTAAATAGCTAAATTTACTTTTGAAAAATTTTGGAATTATATTTTTAGTAATTTTTTGTTTAGTTACAAGTAAAATTGCAAGAAATACTGTATTTTTATAATCTGTTTCTAGAGTTACAAATCATTTTATTCTAGTCACAATGTAATGTAACAACCTTACAATAGTTATTTAAATACCTAGCCTACCAAATTGTCATATAAATACTTTCATATCTTTATACACCCGCGCTATCTCTTAAGGGGATGTTCTACTGAAAATACTAAATTGACCAATTTTAACCATATCATTCTGATTTTTGTTTTATTTGCTTTTAACCGAACATTGAACTTACAATACACACTCTAAATCATACTAATCCATTTCATGTGGCTTGCAGGCCCGTTTTTGATGTGCATTGCGCTATAGGGCAGACAAAAGTTGTGCGCCCCCTCCCACCAAATATACGGCCACACCACTAAATTTCAAAATAGATTTCCGATTTCCGCTTTCACTTCCACATCACTTCTTTTTGCCAGTTTTGGTTGGGGGGGGGGGGGGGATAACACCCCTAATTCTCTTTAATCTTTCCATTATCCACCACCTAAGGACCCGCCATGTCCCGGACTGGCAACCGGCAACCGTAAAATAAAACAAATGTAGACTATACATACAGTTACTTGAACAATAGTAGAATAGCATTTCATTACATAAGTTTTGTTGTTACGGTATCACGGACCACCCTCTCCCTGAAATTAATTGTTATATTCATAAACTTTTATTTATATGCAGTACAAAATCTTGACTCATAGAAAACTTTGCATTTTACATTTGTTGTGCTGTAAGAATGAAAGTTACATGATTGGTTTCTTCCGTATTTTAGTTTTAGCAAAGGTGCTAATTATGCCCTCAAAGTCTAGTTTTAGAGTATGTCACTTTGTGTTCACAACAACATTAAGTTGTTCAGCTTTTCATCCTCCATTGTAGCTCTACTTTGCAACTTGATTCTCTTCAAGACAGAAAAACTCCTCTCGGCCGAACAGTTGGTAACAGGTAGAGTCAAATATATCCTTATAGCTACTTCCAAATTCGGAAATGTACTTTCTAAACTGTTCTGCTTGATATATAAATAGCAGTCTCTTATTCTTGTCAAGTCTTCAGCCTTCGTGTACATTTTAAAGTGTTGGCACTCTTGTACAAAGTAATTTTTGCAAATGTCGCTAGAATAGCACTGAATAACCCTTTTAGCCTGTTCCTCTACATATTCATTATTTTCCTCATAAAGTGGACTGAAATCTCAAATCTTTTATTTAGATGTTCGTAGCTCTCTTTCCGGCTACTGAGCTGCACAACTAGATGGTCGAAAATGGGTTTGAACACTCCAGTTCGAAATCTAGTTCTAGGATCCATTTGGTCTTAAGCTTTATCTCTACTTTTATCGGAAAATATAGTACGTTTTCTGGTCCTTTCTTAAGAAGGGTTACTTAAACCAGCAATTTTCACAGCTTCAGCTTCAAAGATCTCATAATGTTCACTTTTCTCGTTCAAGAACAATGATAATGTCTCAAGCTCTTTGGTAACTCCAAGTAGGTCTAGTTCTTTTTTTTGCAAAGTTTCACTTACTTTGTCCACCCTTTGCAAAATATCATTCCAAACCACCATCAAAAGAATTATTTGGAAATTCTCTAAAGTTTTTATAAACCTTTGTGTTGTCAATCGTGTATCTGGAGTTTGAGTTTTGTCGTTAATCAAATCATCAAGTGCATCTTTGATTTCTTTATAGCTGGTAACCAAAGCACGAAGAGCATCAGCTCTCGCTGACAACCTTGTGTCCCTCATAGACTTTATTTTTTCTTGTTGTGGTTTCCCGTCATTGCTCTTCTTTACGAAACCTTTAACACATCATATATATGAGTAGATGATAAAAAACAAAGTAAAGAGGTTCTGTACAAAGATTAAAAAATGGCTACTTCAGCACAAGCTTTTTTGGCTGCATAACTACCTACAAGATTCATCTAATGAGCAGCGCATGGTAAATAGTCAGCAAGGTGGTTTTTGCTTTTTATTCTTGATTGCAATCCTATGTACGTGCCCGATATATTTGAAGCATTATCATAGCCTTGTCCACTGCAGTTTTGTAAGTCTAGTTGTAGTTCTTCCAGTAACGAAAGGGTAGCCTCTTCAAGTCCTTGAGATTTGTGGGAGATACGTGGCAAAAGTTTTACAAGTCGTTCAGAAGCACAAGCATCTGTTAGGGACACATATCGTAAAACAACCGCCAAGTGGTCGCTGTGTGAAGCATCAGGTGTGGAATCAATAACGAAATAGCGATCTTGATTAATCTCATTAATTATTTTATGAAGTACTTGTTTGCTCACTATAGTAAAAAATTTACTACATACATCTGATGACAAATATAACACATTTCCTTTACCTTTATTATCATAGTTAGCGAAATGTTGAGCTAAGAATGGTTCAAACTCACTGATCAGCTCAAGGCATCCTAAGTAAAGGCCATTGGATGATGAACCCAGTTCTTGATTGTCACCGCGAAATGGAAGACCTCTGACTGCCAAAAATTTCACAACACTATTCTAGTTAGAACGTCTCTCCAATACTTCACTTCTTTTTCATGTTGTGAAAAGACCAAAGATTCAACAAGACTGAGTCTTTTTTCTTGAAATTAATTTAAGGACATTAACTCGGTGGACATTTGATTGTTCGTGCACTAAAAAAGAATGTTTCCTGTCATTGAACCCATCACAAAAAGAAGTTTGTTTATTTTCTGGCTGGAAAAGCTGCAACGGAATGCAAAATACACAACCAGTTGATTTAGAATACAAAAGCCAGTCTTCTTGAAACTTTCCCCACTCTGTATCTCACCAGAAAACAAATTTACTGAAAGTCTGCGGGCGGTTTTGTCGTCATTTTTATAGTAACATTCTGACTTGGAGAAATCAGCCAGCGAATCTTGTTTTACATTTGAGTGAACAATTTTATGTACCTGATCATCGTTTTTTGTGTCCCAAGTAGCCGGATCATCTAGAGTAAAATTAAAGCTATTTAGAATATTGGTTTTTAAGAATTCAATGTTAAGCCCTTGTTCCTTAGTGGTCGAACGTGCACAAGATGCGACAGATAAGGATGATTGAGAAGCTGAACATATAGGCTGAAAATTTATCTCTAAATTGAAGTTTTCTGAGATTGAACATGTTGGGATAGGAGCTGTATTTTGGGGTAAGTTTATTTTTGGGTTTACAATTTTTTCAAAGACATGGCCAGAGTCAGATTTTTGTTGGATTGATTGAGTTTCAGGGATAACATTAAAACAACTATTTATTCTAGGTACCTTTTTCAGAAAGTTCTCCTCTTGCACATGTTTTTGATTAGCACGCTTGCGGAATTCAGAGCCACTAAGTTTTTTACTCATAGTTTATTTTATCACTCACTACTCACTAGGATATCACTTTTATTGTTATGGCAAAAAAACCAATCACAACTCAAAACACAAAAAAAAATTTCTAATGTTTTGATCCATAGAGTTTTTAAGAACGTAAAATAATTCATTAAAAAAACGATATGTCAAACGCTTTGTGACTTGAGATTCATCCTACAAACAAAAATAAAAACTTATGGTATTGTAAATATTAAACACTGTAGTGTGCAAAGCGCAAAATCAACTGAAAATAGCAACCGGCAGCTGATGAGTAAGTTAAAAAGATTGATTGAAACAATAAGTGAGATGCTCTCCTGAATAAACACAGAGTGGCTGAGAACAAGTGGACACGCATATCATCGGTATTTAATTTTTTACACCAAGATATGCATTTTTTGTATTTACGCCCCCTTTGTGCCCCCAAAACTCATGTGCCCCTGGGCAAGTGCCCATTCTGCCCAGTTATAAAAACAGGTGGCTTGTTAATCTCATTAAAACGTTACACCGTTAACTTCAGTTCAAATATGTTTGATATCAAAATATTAAATTCAAAGCCACAGAAGGTACATGGTTTCAGT
Organism: Philaenus spumarius; assembly: GCA_018207615.1. Classification (NCBI taxonomy): domain Eukaryota; kingdom Metazoa; phylum Arthropoda; class Insecta; order Hemiptera; family Aphrophoridae; genus Philaenus; species Philaenus spumarius. The sequence goes on from JAGFPH010000024.1 coordinate 1,464,260, forward strand.
AACATCTTCACTTATATCTTTATTTTTGTATAAAGAATGTATAAATGTAAACTTGCATTTACATCCTCTTTATATAATGTAAAAGCAGGTATTGTAAATTTTTCATGATGTATTTTTATATATAAACGTTCAAGGTAGTTGAGGCAGTTTTAAGTATCTACAGAAGGGGGTTGTATATATATTATAAGTATAATTGGAACAACCCTTAATATATTTGTGTACATGAACTAATAGCTTACTTGAAGTATTCCGTGTACACTAAAATAAACACAAGTATGGCAGAATAGTTTTGTCTTTTGCTACTGTATTTTAGAGAATTTTGTTTGGTCTAAATGCAGAAATTAAATTACATTTTCTACTAACCTGAAGTAATTATTCTCACAAAAAACATCAATGTGAAAGCAAGACCAGTGCCTGGATTTAACAGTTTGTGGAAGTAACTATGATTAAAATAAAAGTGAATGTTAAACATGTGGTAGGCCTTCATATACTCAATGGGTAAATATGAGTGAACATAAAACAATATAAAAGATCTAAATTAATGACTATATAAATCCTTCATAGACTCTAGTTTGTTACATAAATTTATTTTTACATGAAATCAATGCTTTATTTACCATTTATTTTATTTGTAAGCGGTTTCATCTGAGTCTGTCACATTAAAAAACTAATTTCAAATGTTATGTCGACTTAGGCATTCATTCAAGCGTTTCACCCATATTCAATTGTCACCTATGTTGTCTAACGGTAAATAAAGTAAGAATAAAAGAACTGATTAATGAACAATTAGAGTCTCGTGATAGTTTTAAATACTTCATAAAATTATTAGTATTATAAAAGTTAATTAGTATTAGAAAAGTGTTAGTTTAATTGAAATACAATTTTGTGGTGCAGTCGCTATGATGATGTCACAAAATTACCGATTTCCTAAGATTGTTCTAGAAGCATCTGTAATACGTAATGCTCTGCGCAGTACAGCACGATGTTGTCATGAAATGGAGATGCAGAGTTTTTAGTGTGGTATCGCTCTTTTACGTTGCACATTATTATAAATAGAAGCAAAGTTATGAGTGGGGTAAAAAAAGTGCAAACTGTTTTGTATAATAAAATACTGTGCTCCTCAGTTTGAACAGTAAGTTCTTATATTAGAATTTATATAGTAAGGAAAGCACACATAACAACTTACTTTTCATTGAGAGTTTAAATATAAATAAAAGAATCAAGTCTATGTAACTCCTCCTACGCAGTATAAATTTTGATCTTTGGTGTAAATTAAGTATTTCAACAAATTGTTTCTTCCTACGGCCACATAGGACAATTTCCAAAATCAAAACAAAATGATTCCCTATTACAACCCTTTCACCTCTTTACTCCCCTACCTTTTACGTGACCCCACTCACTATACACTTAAATAAATCTAACTTGGTAATAAAACTGTAATATTTTTATTTATCTTTCAATTTTTTGTAAAATAAACATAATCTCAGGCATCTAACCCGGCAAATCCTTAAATCTCAAGAATCTAATGAGATTAAAACTAAATAGTATCTGTCCTTAACGCTTGATCCTCGAATCCAATGGCGGACTGTCAAAATTTCTAGATTGTACGAGTTCCATCAGTAATTTCTACCACCATCTTTGGTTTTTTACCAACATGTGTATCAAACTAAAACGGCAATGCAAAGATCCTTCACCGGAAAGCCTGTATGTAGGAAATGAGGCCCGATTGAGGAAACAAAGAACAAATTATTCCCCAGGACAACTTTGACAGGTAAGACTAGGTGTTCATCATCCTTGATTCTAAAGTGCCAAGGAAGAGAACCCCCTCCACCTAAAAAGAAGATATAGGCAAAGATAACTAAAGAAGTAAAAATGACTCCTTTTCTCTGGTAATTCATGAAACTAGCCCAAATCAATTCAATCATCGGTTTCTTTTCCAAACCTTTGTTGATATATTTTTTAATGTAAGTAAGAACTTCTATCTATTTATATAGGGTGATTCAGAACTAGTGGCAATATCTCGGAAGCACATTCTATAGCTAAAAATAAGACAAAAATTCATATAAACATAGGCCCAAAAATGCTTCGTTTTCCAGACATCCACCATTTTTTCTAAATAATTCATATCTAGAGAAATGATGAAGGATAATTCATAATAAGTTATGTGTAATAGTTGGTTTATTCAACCCGGCATCCTTTACCAACACAGTAAATACAACAATATTGTATGTACATATGCTGTTATTATCATTAATTTAGCTATTATCCTTCATTCGATTGTTTTGGCAGTTATACCATCCAATGGGGAATCAAAAGGGAAAAAGGTATCTTGACATTTTTTGTTAAAATGTAGAGTTTTTGAGTAATTTAGCTTTGAAATTTTTCAAACAGCCGCCATTTTGAAACACTTGATTGGATATAATCGCTTATGTTCTTTGAGATATACCATTGTTAGGTTAAACTTCATGCCAAGTTTGAACTCAATCAGTCAAAAATTTCTCTATACAGGGTGGTCCATATGTATGGAAACACCTCAATAAATTGGAAACTGTTATAGATGTAATATTGTAACTTTCAGGATAAGTTATTGGTCAAATACTCTACCTTTTGACAGACAACTGAATTTCAACCCCTTCTCAGGGGGTGGCCCATGGGTTGTAACTTAAATAGTTTAAATGGGAACACCCATTGTGTGATACATCATCTTAAAGGTCTCTTTAAAACGAGAAAAACGGCATAAATAAAAAATTTCTACGATACTTGTATCCAAAATGGCGGCTGATTGAAATTTTGGTTTCCAAATGGTTGTAACTCAAATAGTTTAAATGGGAACACCCATTGTGTGATAGATACATCATCTTAAAGGTCTCTTTAAAACGAGAAAAACAGCATAAATAAAAATTTTCTACGATACTTGTATTCAAAATGGCGGCTGATTGAAATTTTGGTTTCCAAGTGGTTTTCAATGATCAGCTGTCAATAATAAATTATTTTATTTCATTGCCAATATTTTCAATGTTGTCTTTGTAATGAACTTTTTTGTTGTTGTTATCAAAATGATTTTATTATTTATTTTATTTCAATAATAATTGTAACTTTAAATTTAAATTTTATTATTAATAGGTTACTTTAATAGCATTTTCTAAATTTCATGAATTGTTACGTGTCAGTTCCAATACATTTCAAATCAAAAATGCTATAAGAACAATTAATTCTCTTAAATTTGCAATTAATATCTAATAAACAAATAACTAAATAAATAACAGAGTTTTTTTAATGTATTTTGGTATTTGTTCAATAGAATTATTTCTTTGAAGACCAAAATTTCAATCAGCCGCCATTTTGGATACAAGTATCATAAACATTTTTTATTTTTGCCATTTTTCTCGTTTTAAAGAGACCTTTAAGATGATGTATCACACAATGGGTGTTCCCATTTAAACTATTTGAGTTACAACCCCTTGGCCACCCCCTAAGAAGGGGTTGAAATTCAGTTGTCTGTAAAAAAAAAGAGTATTTCACCAATAACTAATCCTGAAAGTTACAGTATTACATCTATAACAGTTTCCAATTTATTGAGGTGTTCCCATACATATGGACCACCCTGATATTAATTATCTTGTAAAAAAACAAAATGGAGGATATCTAGAAAACAAAGCGTTTTCAGGCCTATGTTTATACAAACTTTTTTCTTATTTTTATCTATAGAATGAGCTATCGAGACATTGCCGCATAGTTCTGAATCATTCTGTATGTAAAGAAGAAAAGTCTCTGGTTATGTATGATCCAATTCGTACGAGTGTTTGCTATGCACGCCCAGACCGTTTGACGGATCGGGATGAAATTTGGTATCGTGATTAATTAGCAAGAGAAGGTGCTAACACCATAAAAATGATTTTGTAAAAACGGGAACTCAATCTATTAAAGCTTATCTTCTTTGCACCATTCATAAAAAATCAGTATTCTGCTATTTTAGATGTTATACAGTACTACAATCTAAATACTATATTGTTTTCAGACGGGAGTGTTCACAAATGAGTTGTCAGATTCAGCATTAGACCATTCTCCTCGTGACTTTGTCAACTTAGGTAAAGACCTTCGGCAGCCTTCATTTACAATAAGTAACGTAACAGAAGCAATTGATATGATTTTCCAGAAAGAAGGATATCATTGACCTTTGTGTAATTTTAGTATTAAATTTGTCTGTAATATAAATAAATACATAATTTATATATGTCCACACACATACGTACCTACTTTATTTATTGAACAAATAGAGGAAAAGTGTAAATTATTTTATTACTAATAGGCCGAATATACTGTTATAAATCGAATGCAATTAATTATTTCAATTATATATTATATTTGTACATATACTGTCGTAAATACTGTGTATTTGTTGGGAATAAGTATTGCTTAACATCAGGTGATATTATTACTATTATTGTAGACTATTATTTTAAATAAATTAAATACGAAATGGTTTTATGGTAAATGTTATTTATGATAATATAGTGTTAGGTTATATGACAAATTAGGTTTGGAGTAATAAGTAAGTACTGCCTGTTAAAATCTAAAACAAACTATATTAGCTAGTTCTGTACTTAGAGTATTGAATTAATACTACAGTACTATTAATTTAGGTTAGGCCTCTTAAAATAATAGTAATTTTATTTAATGTAAGAAATTACAAAATTACTTGTTGTTATTATTTAGTTGTTATATTTGAATAGATTTAAATTAGGTTGTAACAAATAAATACAAATTTATGAAATTTCATGTTAAAATAAGGCGTTTTTAATTGAAAATTTCTAAATAAATTCCTAGTCAGTCAAACTTGGATAATTCGAAGTTGAAGGGACCAGGGAGAAATTTTAACTATCCAAAAATTCGAATTACATAAGTTCACTCAAAAAGTAGAGGTAAATACATCTACTTTACTGTACTGTAAAAAATTAACTCCACAATCAAAGATTTAATACACAAATTTTATTTTACAAAATATTGTACATGTACAATATACAGTACAGTAGAGTCCCGCTATTCCGAAAATCCGCTTATTCCGAACAGAGTTCAGAAAAAATACCGATTTTTTTAAACAGAAAAACAGGAGAAATCAATAAGATGTTTGTGAAAAAAAAGTACATTTATTTATTGTTATGCAAATAATTTAAATATAGACATACATAGAGCCTAAGCTTGATGAAAACGCCTGAAACCAAATTGGAATGAAAGCTGGTTTTGTTTCTTGTACGTTTTCCATCCGTTTTGCGGGAAGGAAGTTACCACATCAAGCATCCGGTGAAAAGGATACCAGGTCCGTCAGAAAGCAGGAAGGATTAGAAACAACAGCTAGTAGTGTTGTTGCCACCTGCCATTTGCGTTCATTCGTTTTTCTCCTCCGTTTTCGTTATCTCGAATAAATTTTTTTTTTCTCGATCTTTTTTCAAGACGATGCAGTACTAACGGATAGACTGCGAGATGACAAAACGGACAGTTTGAACAACCTATTCCTTCCCTTCAATTTTTAGAAGAAAACAGAATCATGATGCAACGGAAGGAAAAAACGGATGGTGTAAACCTACACTAAGGCGAGAGCATTTGCCGCATCTACGTGTGATATCGATATCATATCAAGAGTTCAGTTTGAGCGTTTATCTCCTCCTCACTTTCCTCCGAGCCGATCAACACTTTATAGAACTGACACTAGCAGATGTTCCCGCACTTATTTTACGCCATAACAAGTCAATATCTTATTGTTATATAAGAACAATCGTACTAAAAATTTGAATTATCCAAAATAAAATTAGAATTGAACACGAATTTTACCATTGTTTTAATGCAGAATTCAATGGACCGGATAAAAAAATTTGAATTATCAAAAATTTCGAATTAAGAAGTTCGAATTATCCAAGTTTGACTGTATTTAGTTTAGTCAAATAGTTATATTTCTATACTGTCCTGTACAAACATTGGAAACTTATGGGATCAACTCATTGAAAATATTTAAAACTTTTATATAGGTAGTATTAGCTAGTTTGACTATTTTTACATCTATATACATATAGTAGGGTGTTTCAGAGACAATCTACTAGATTCCCGGAAGATCGATTTTTTCATAAGCTTGTGGCATTGAGGCGGAAATTTGCAACTGAAGTCTTCTTTGATTTTATTCCCATCCTGCATCCAATTTACTTCAAACCTTGCCTTCTGCATCTTTCTTAATTATCTGTGCGCACCTTTCTCTTTGTTTTCTTGAGTACAGTTTTGGCTATATAACATTAAGCGTATTTATAGCTTGCTGAAGTTTAGTACTTTTTTGCTAATTCTTCTGCTGCCTCATTTCTGGGAACCCCCACCTTGTGAAGGTGTAATGTCTGTTTTTACCCAATATTTTATTTCTTCAAAATTGTTCAAAACGGACACATTAGTTGAATTTATATTTTGTATGTATTATATAAATTAGTAATCTGTTTTGTGTGTAATTATCATTAGAATATTTTTGTAGTTTTCCAAGTTCTTACAAAATATACCAAAACATACAATATTATTTTCAAATTTATTATTACATAAAAAAATATAAATTTATTTGGAAAGTAATTGACAAAAATCATGAGTAGTAGTATTATTATATATAAACCTACAAAAATATGAAGATAAAATATACAAAAATTATAATTTTAAGTTTTAAGTAAAATAATCTAAACGATACTGAATAACTTACAAGGTGATTCAGAAGTACTGTAATTTAATTTTATTGAATGATAATACATGACGTTAATAATTACTAATCCAGTTTTACATTGAACACCAGACTCTATATTCCTTACATATTAAATACTAGCTAGTACCTGAGGAACGGGTTTGTGGTATAGGTATTTCTGTATACTTTTACTAATTATACCTAGTATGAATTTACCTAATACGACTCATGACTACTCTGGTCATTAAATAAACCAGATGTGTTATGACTATCCACAGCTGACAACAGACAGCAATATAAAGTGAAACCAAATACATAAAGAAACCACAAGGACGATAGTCGCAAGTAAAATCAAGCAAATATGAGCCTTTTTTCAGTAGTGGAAAATCGACAGGAAAGTGTTACTGTAATATATTGGATGTATATTACTAGGTTGGGTTCACTAAATGAAACACATTATATTTGCTTATACTACGACTGCGTGCTCTTGGTAGGAAGGTGAGTTCAAGACTGGCTTGTGAATATGTAACCAGGAAAGGCGTCAGTTAGGGCTGGCGGAAAAAGGTACTGGTTTGCAGCCAATAGCGTTTATTAATATCTCGGATGTCATATCGTACGATATGACGTCACAGATCATACGATATCATGCGATCTCCCACTCTTGTACAATTGCATACATCACAGTTAACACAAAAGTAGAAATATGCTTGCATACTAGAGCCATTTTGTGGTGGTTGATTATTCAACCGGAGATCTAAAAATTATTAAGGCAGCTAAGGCAAATAGTTCTAACCTACAGGTAGCGCTAGAATACCCTCATATAATAATAACGTTGCCTATCTAGTTTAAGTTTCTAAATCCAATAGTATAAGCTTTGATTTATAGTTATTATACAAATTATATCTGCTAGGATCCATGAAATAAGTTTTAGTACAATTTTCTGCCAATCCTAACGTAACACTTTCACTTAAGTTTGTCGACGCGTTTCGGAGTTCCTCCATTATCGAGACCTATTTCAGTACTGGATTCATCCGTTATGGAATCGTCTAGATATAGTTAGCCACGCCTCTCCTCCTACTACCGGTGCTGCTTCTTATGTAATCTGTTATGTAATATGTTATGCAACACTTTATATAACACGTTATGTAATAAATCTACTCTTTTTTTTTTTATACTTTTAACAATTTTAGAGTTTGGAAAGTTATTTCTGATTGACTGTTAATTTGTTCATTAATAATATTTTCTCCGTTCATTTTTAGT
>JAGFPH010000024.1:1477222-1505796 GCA_018207615.1 Philaenus spumarius
ACTAAAAATGAACGGAGAAAATATTATTAATGAACAAATTAACAGTCTATCATAAATAACTTTTCAAACTCTAAAATTGTTGAAAGTATAAAAAAAAGAGTAGATTTATTACATAACATGTTATATAAAGTGTTGCATAACATATTACATAACAGATTATATAACAGATTACATAAGAAGCAGCACCGGTAGTAGGAGGAGAGGCGTGGCTAACTATATCTAGACGATTCCATAACGGATGAATCCAGTACTGAAATAGGTCTCGATAATGGAGGAACTCCGAAACGCGTCGACAAACTTAAGTGAAAGTGTTACGTTAGGATTGGCAGAAAATTGTACTAAAACTTACTTTGATTTATATGTCAAACTTCACAATAAAACCATAATATTCATTTCTAAGAACCTTTGTAAAAGTTTCCTAAGGGTTTTATTTCAAATAAAAGGCATTCATTATTGAATTAAAATAATAATGGAAGTTTATTTCTAAAAACATTGTTTTGTATTCCCAGTACTTTTATCAGGAAATGCAATTTTCACATTGGGACACAAGCAGAGGTTGTTCCTGCCCCAGGATCTGTCGGATGCGAAACTAGCATCTTTAGTCTTTGGCCTCCATGTTGTTTTAATCATATCACTTCCTTTCTCAGCAACCATCATCACCGGAGCATTCAAGTTAGCTGACGGCACAGTCGGCATGATAGATGCGTCGATCACTCGTAAATTTCTTACTCCGTGCACTCGTAACTCTGGATCGACAACAGCATACTCTATTCAAAAGAATAAATTTAATAAGACAACATTTATAATCCTATATTAAAAGAAATCTTTAAAATGGAACATACTCTAAACCCCATTAAGTAGTTAATGTTGAGGTTTTAAGTCTACTCTACTGGAACAAATAGTGTTCTAATCCTGTACAGATGTCTGCAATGCCTTCGTAGAGAGTTATAAGTATTTCAATAATATGTACAATTGCTTGTATTGTCAAACTGGCCTGACTGGCGATCGATAGAAACAGTTTGGAAAAGAGAAAAAAATATCTATATAACAAAATTTTAATATAATGTTTGTATTAATTAATATTTATTAAATTAAACATTATCTAAGCAATACTAAATTGCATTTTTGACTCTACAATTAACAGTAGCCAGGAAAGATTCGAACCAAACAAAGAGCTTTCAGAGGACTGTTTGTGGTTGGATCAAAAAAGACACCTGAAGGGGAAATTGAAGACATTTAGATGAAGCTTTAAATCCTCTTTCAACTAAGTTGTTTGTGGTGAATTGACAATTGAACTAAAACATTTTTCTTGCCGAAAAAACAATGTAAAAACCAGTTTGAACCATCACAGGTCTAACCACTTCACACAGGGATGATAATAATAGCGACTGTTCCGGTAATGAATCAGGCTCAGATGAAAAAGTTGAAATTTATAGATGTTTAACTTAATTAAAGTCCCTAAAAGAATTATACTGTACAACTATACATTTACTTTACAATTACCTGCTTACATGCATCCTCAGCAAGGGTTAAATTGATTAAATTACAAGTGAAAAACATGGACCAAGACCGGGATTTGAACCCAGGACCTTTGCCTTCCCGTGGCAACACTCTTACCAACTGAGCTATCCTGATCCTCCAGATATTGGTCGATGTTATCTCACTTGTACGGTTTTACTGCATTTATGAATTAATAAACTGAATACCTCGCATTGCGACATTGAAAACAATCTCAATTCTTTTTGCAGCCTACAGTGGTGTTATTTATTATTATTTTTAATTTGTAATAAATTACCTGCTTACACGCTTCCTCAGCATGGGTTAAATTAATTAAATTACAAGTGAAAAAACATGGACCAAGATTAGGATTTGAACCCAGGACCTTTGCCTTTCTGTGGCAACACTCTACCAACTGAGCTATCCTGATCCTGATCAAAACCAGCAAGATAGTTTTGAGCTCCTTCTACGATATCTGGAAGTTCAACAGATTCGTTTTCATCTTCAATACTGCTTAAATCTACTCTCTCTTCATTTACACTGCTTATGTCCAGCTTGTCTATTACACTTGCCGATATGAACTCAATGTCAGGCAAATCTTTGGTATTCATATGGCTTTGTATAAGTCCGGGGTTCTTACCAAATATTATCATCCGTAAGTGGTGAATAGCATTGAGGGGTGTTGGGTGATCGTTCAAGCCCCCTCTTGTTCTAATTTGAGAAAACGCGTTTTCTAGGCAATCCTGATTGAGGCGGTGAGTTAGTATATAATACATGTTATATTCCAGTCTGACATAATCTAAAAGACCTTTACTAGCATTTATTGAAAGCAAAATTCCTTGTTGGAAAGGCATTTTAATGTTTTTCCCATGGCATCGCATCGTCGATACAATTTTGAACATATCAAGGCATTTTGTTTGTTTCTCTTCATAAAGGCCATAGGCACACTTTGAAGTTTGCATCGATTGCTGCGGCACATATGTATTCATTAAGTCGAATCAGTCATTCACGGATACAATGAACTTTGATAAATGTCTAATCATATCATCATGATTATCAGGTTTGTAATATTCCAATGCCTTAGCAGTAGTATTTGAAAATAGTTGAGCGGTCAACCTCACATTTTGTCTTTCTGCTCCTTCACACTGCAAGTGTTTCTTATCGAGCTTATGGCAAACTTTAAGTTAATTTGAATCCAATTCAAGAAGGGAAGTTATTGGCTTTTTATCTCCCCTTAAATCAAAGTCCGTATCTAAATACCAGTTCCGCAATAGCTTGAGTAAGTGAGGAGCGTCGGCAAATAAATGTTTTTTTACTTCTATCTGCTGGGTTTTCAAACCATGGTTTCTCAATGCTTACATTCAATTTCTTCCATAATCCGTAGTTCCCACCTTCATATCTGATACACAGGCAACAACATCGTAACCAAAGGCATGAGCTTTATTTATGGATTTAAATACTAATTCTTGTGTAATGGTTGTGTCAAAATCGACGAAAATTGGTTGTTTCCAATTTGAGAACAACCCTCTTAAAACAATAACCTGCATCTGTTTAAAAGAGCCTAAAACTTGGTAATTTTTTTGGTTGTACTCGTATGTTTCTTTTACCTTCATCTCGTCATACTGCAGAACTGACACATTTTCATGCTTTTCTTTTCTTTCACCAGCTACTTTCATCAAATGGAAAATATCATCAAAAAACCCTCTTCTTATATTAATATTGGTTATCCGTCTGTTCAAAGTAGACAAACTTGGCAAAGGAAAGCGGCATTTTCTTTGAAGATATAAGTATGTTCGTTTTCCAAGATAGCGCAAAGTTAGAGCTACTGAAATTTCATCGTTTGTCCATTTAACTCTTTTTTAATTTTCAAACAATAAATGTAACTGATTTTTTGTGAAAATTGTACTAAGTTTGTCTTTAACTTTTTTTTCTGTTAACTTTTGTTTGTTTTTTTCTATTCAACGCCTTAAAGAAGTTTGAAAGCCTACAAATTTTTAAAGATTTTTTCCTCAAAATGTGCTGTTTCTTCAATAACTCTGCCTTGAGAATATTATTTTCTTTCTGTAGTTCTATACATCTTTGATTTTGACAGCTAACTGGTGACTCGATGGTTTCCGTCTCATTTTTGCTTATAAATAACATTTCGGCTTCAGACAAATTTTCAGAAACTAATAATGAATCGACAAGTTTTTTGTTTTGCCTGTTAAAATACCTGTCTTTTCTGTTTCCTACCTAGCTTTCATTTTCTAAATTTTAAAAATTTGGAGTAGGCCTAATTGCTAGTTTTTGAGAAGGATCAGCTGTGGGTTTGAGCTTTTTTTACTTGGTACATTCAATAGCTTTGCTTTAAGTTCTCGTTCATAGTCCTCAGGCAAAAAATGGTTTGAACATACAGAACATGAATCAGGGTTCCATTTCCCTTCCCGCCTACACAAGTGAACCCATTTATTCCTTATTTCAAGATCTTTAGGAAAGTTAAAATAGACTACGCCATCGACCTTTGTTTTGATGTGGCTATTATTACAGTAACAGTACACCGTTTACCCGGCATTTCTTTAAAATAAAACAAACTAATTGTTACATACCGTGTGAAGTTAACAACGACGTCACAACTGCTGAGACACTATTAAAACTAAGTTCCGATACACTTGTAAAAGCTGATCCATACAAAACACAAAGCTAGCAGGCATTGTGGACTGCTGGGCGAGGCGGGAATGCGTCAACCTATGTACTCTAACAACCTAGGTTGGAACCATCGAAGGTCTAACCACTTCACACAGGGATGATGTTAATCACTGTTCCAATGATGAATCGGACTCAGATGAAGAAGTTGAAAGTGATAAACGTTTTAGATGTTTACATTAAAAAATGCCAGGAACGATCATGGGCATCATCAGCAGTTTTTTATTGGGGAGACACTTTCCGGTGGGTCCGGGAATGTTGAAAATATTACTTCTCAAAACATCGTTTTATACATTTCTGAGGTGAAATTAGGCTAAAATACTTTGTCATAAATTGAAGTAAATTTATAATGCAGTTTGTCGGTTTCATCAGCGTCGTGTCCTTTCCCATTGTTGTTTTTATGATTACCTTACATCATTTTGTTACCATAACCCTTAACCTATTAAATAGTGACAATTAATAAATACAGTAGTAACAGTAATGATGATGATAAATAATAATAATGAATAATAAAAAATGTATAAAGAAAAGTAAAATCATGTAGAGTATTTTATAGTTCCTTTTGTTTACATCTCAGATATTGAGGGGGAAATAAACAAACCTCAGATATTGGGGGGGGATGCATCCCCCCGTCCGCCCGGCGATGACGCCCGTGGGGGTGATTGTCACCGGCTTAATTAACAATATACAGCAATTAATCCTGCTACAGGACTAACACTGCTTTTGCAGCATAAATACTCTTAACACATTCTGAACTGATTTATTTCCCTGAAGTATAATTCCATAGATCAGATGTGGATATACTAGCAATTTACTAACATTATAATGACAATTGATATAGTAAATGTAAGTTTTTACCGTCTTCAGAAGGTCCCATTTTTGCTGTTCCCACCTGATGGTTTTCAGGATTAGTAAGGTGCCTTATCATACATTCCCAGTAACGATCAGTGTCATTGTGTATGTGTTGACAGGCAGGTAATTGACGATCGGACAACTTGATTCCAGCATCCTTAAAACTCTTTGTCTGACAAAGGCGTTGTACAAATCTAAAGCAAATATTTATCAAATTTTAGTTTTATCAGTACCGGTACCTACATACATCAGACGATCCTTTTAAACTTTTGCTTAATCAGGCTAGATGAGGCTCCAGGAGAGAGTTCTCTCCTAATAATTTAGAAAAATATTTTAAATTATTTTTATGATCTGGTGGAACAGGGGTCTTCATTGGTAGCACGTGGGCCTCTTGTTGCCCTCCTTGACTTTTTATGGCCCTCAGTTTTATGAAGATCTTAAGATAGAAATTAAAGATTACTGAAGAACAAAAATTGTATAATTTACAATATACAAGTAAATTAATACAAAAATGATAGTTTCTACCCATAATTTTCCACATTTTATGTGTAAACATCAGTTAGTTACTGGGTTTGAAAATTAATGCACACAGTATAACAAAGAATGTGCACATGTAAAGTTAAGGGTTTTTATACAGTAGTAAAATTTGGATTATATTGGTGGCTAGCTAAAATTTACCTGACTCAAGAAAAGAGGATTTATATTTAACTGTTGAAGTTCGTCAGAAACCAGTTTTGTTTGTCATGAACCAGTTGGGAAGGGGATGTGCAAATTAGAACTGATTGAATTGCAATACGATTTAGATTTAAGAGACCACTTTAACTTTTAAAATTTTATATGAAAATATTTCCAAAAGTAGTCATGCTTAGATACTGTCACTGTTCGGTAGCTGCTATGTCTGGTAACAAATGTTTTCGTGCATAAAGATCTCAAAATCCAAGTCTAGAATAATAGCGCAAGTTTTAAAATTTTCTTAGAATTGCAACATAAAAAATGAGACCAACCATTGGAAATCTTATAAAAAATAAAATGCAACTGAATCTATGTAGTGATGATTTCATTTTGTTACCGTAAGTAAATGAGTTGAAATAATACGAGTTTCTTTCTTTTATGTGAAATTAAAATTTTGCTTACGATAAATGGATATTTTATTACTAATGAAATATTGAAAATAATTATTTTTTCGATGAAAGATTGAATGCATAAGCACTATCAGAATACCCTGAATCTCCATTTTCTCCGTTGGCAGGAGAATCAGAATGGGACTGTTTGTACATTCATCTTGCTACAGCTAACCTCTAAAGCCTAGTATGACTCTCTTCTTATATTTTCTCGAAGACTAATGTTTTGCATTTTTATGCCTGTAACAAGTTCTTATTCTGCAACTTTTTTGGATTTGAGGACTGTCTTGTAAAACCACAAAACCTTATTCCAGCTTTCTTTACTGCCCAAACATTTTTACGACAATATTTTCATGCGTATATCTCCTACTGCTTCCAGTAACTGCCTCCTTTCATTGCTTCAGTGAAAAAAGATATGACGCACATCATCTTCCACCCCTTCTCTGTAATGAACACACATCGGGCTTTCGATCTTCCCTATCCTGATCAGATTCTTTCTAAAAGCCTATGACCGGACAAAAACTGTGTTACGTGATATGTGACTTCACCGTGCTTTCTGTTATGCTGCTCGTCCAATGTAGTAAAGAGACAGGCAGTCCATTTTCCTTTCATCTCCTCCAGAGCCGGATCTAGAGCTTTTTTGAGGGGGGGGCAAGCTTGAATCCCCCCCCCCCCCCGACGCTATATCCCATGCTACCCCACCAACTATTATTATACAACACGTATGTTAAAAATATTACATATATTTGTGTTTAGGTGTAAGGTGAGTCAAGGTCAGGAATCTTCCACATTTATAGCAAAGAAAACAAGAGTGACTACTAATCTGCCCGTCTCACCCCCTCCCCTGCCACCGCTTCCTTGGACCTTGGTTATTTAAAGACTTGTCTAGCCGCCTTTATATCGCTATACCCCACCTCCAGCCATCCTGTCTTATTCATGTACCTGTGCTGTGGTATTAGCCGTGTCTTTGACCCTGCTTTAATTAAATATATTAAAGTTTAGTTTTGTTGTTATAGTCTGATTAAAATAACTTAAAACCTATCGGAGCGGCGGCAGTACAAACACAACTTCATAACGCAGCTACATTAACAAAACGAAGAATAAAATTTTGGAATAAATACAGTCGGATTCAAGGATTAATACTACATAAAAGTGTAGTTTTTTTGACTTGTGATGGTACGTTTTGACGCTGTCAAGTTGTATTTGTTGAAAAACAGGGGTTTAAGGGTAAATAGAAAAATACCTGTTTTTTTGACAAATACAACATGGCAGCATCAAAACTTACTATCACAAATTCAAGAAAAACTTAATTTTTATGAAGTATTAGTCCCTGAATCCGACAGCATTAGTTTCAACATTTTATTCCTAATTTTGTTAATGTATCAACGATTTGAAGTTGAGTTTGTGCTGCCGCTGCAGCTGGTCCGCCAGGTTTGAAGTTATTTTAATCCATCGATGTACAATAATTATTATTGTACATCGGTGTTTTTAATTGGACTATAGTGTAGTTTTGCTACTAGTGAGTGTTGCCCCGAGCCGGAATGACACCATCTAAAAACTTAAGTCTTCTGATGGCTGCCGCCCTTTCAGTATACACATACTCATAGTTAATTAGACTACATTATACATCCTGCATCGCGTATAGTCTAGACGGCGGCGGCGTGGATGTGTACATTATAGGAGCCGGAATAGGATACATGTATAGCATAGGAGCCGGAATGACACCATCTAAATACTTAAGTCTTCAGATGGATGCCGCCCTTTCAGTAAACTCATAGTTAATTGGAATATTGTCGGGAGGGCGGAAGTTTTTTGCGAGAAAATTTGCTTTCTTCAAAATTTAGCGCCAGAGGCATGTGCCCCCAGTGCCCCCTCCCTAGATCCGGCTCTGATCTCATCCACCAATCGTTTGTCCGCCAACTTGCTGGCTACTATTTTCTTCAAAAATTTTCATTCTTTCCCTTGCCAAGATGTTAATTGGAATGATGCTGGCAATGACCAGAATGGCAGTTTCTGTTACTTGAAGAGCTCCTGTCCTCTGAACTGTTGCCAACAGCTTCCGGTATTTTGCTTGCCTAAGAGAGTCGATCGAAACCTCAATGTCGTGCGATGGAAAATAATTAGATTACTGTTTATTAAAATAACATAAATTTATTAGGCCTGTAAAAAAAATAATTACCTGACACCTTCTATGAGGAGTTTTACGTCCTTGTAATTGATCAAGTAATTTGCTTCAATTTTAGGAGGATGAAAAGGATTTGGAGTTCTCAGTGAAATCCGCCCATAACTCAGTGGTTGAAGTACAGTAGGAACAATACTGGAAAATAATTGTAACATACAAACATAACATTTAACTGTACGTCTATTTACTGCTTAACATTTTTCACCGAGTAAGTTACAGAATTTAATCTCATGTTTGTTATGTCAAAAGGGAAAATTAATACAATTACATTCGTTTGACTTTTTCCAACTTATTTAAATCATTGGGTGGCTATAAATAAAGTAGCAGCCTCACTAAAAATGTTGCTTGCCCAGGAGCAGAACACTTAGGTCAAATAGGTCATGATTTTCTCAAATTCCATTTTTTGTAAATAGTAGAGTCATAGAGAAGTTCATAAAAAATAAATTATCTGTAGTAAATTAAAATTGTCACTTTCTTTTGAAAGGCCCAACATGTTTGGTTATAAACAGACAGTATAATGACTGGTAACCTAAACAATACCATTGCTCTGTTTTTAAGTAAAATATGTCTTACTTGAATATCTGTTTTTCTCCAACGGTCTCCCAATTACGACCAGTCTTTGAACAGTTGCTCATGAACCCATCAAAAAATATCTGTGTATCAGGAACTTCATAGTTCTTGTTAGTCTTGTCCAGATGTACGAAACCTGTTAACTAAACAATTACTGGATACATTATATGATTTTTATGGAGTATATTCCAAAATGTACAATTTTAACCAGGAGCAAATATTCTCCTTTGCTCTAAGCCGCTAGTCCTAAAACGTTTACTTATATATTTACCTTAGCGACAATTAGACACATCTTGTCGGACGTTTTCTGATCAAGACTTTTCTATAATATATTTGCGAATGGATTGTCAATTTAACGTAGCTCATGTCGACCAATATATGAAAATTACATCATTTTCATGAGAGATTCATGCTTGTAAAATAAAACTACCATCGACTTTAACTGCTCTAGGTACAACTTAAATACACGTAGGCTATACAGTACCGCACACTTACTTGTGACAAGCCTGTGGAAGACAGTGGACCTTTTCTACTTTTCAGGTATTGCGTTACAGTATCTTCAGTCATAGGATTCACTGCTTTTGCTCCCGTAACTTCAAGGGGAATGCTAAACGACACATGGTTCCTCAGATTGTGACCAACTCCTTTAAGTTTGTGGACTATCGGAATATCTGTAAAAGCAAGACAGTTATAGTATTATCAAAGGTGGAAAATTAAATACAAATTAATTATTGCTTTTACACTGCCTATTACAGTTGAACTTGGTTTTAACGTCAACTCGGACGTAGCATCATTTTGTTTTACGTCCGGTCAAATCGTTATCTTTTACGTTGTTATAAACCCCTGTTTTAGCATCAATAAATATTTTAACCATTCAGTTGTAACATCAGAAATCTACAAAATATTTTACTTTAATTTCAATAAACATTTTTAAATTATGTTTTGTAAATATATCATACTGTAGTAAACATCACCTATTACGTTGCGATGCCACTGACCCGAACAAATAAATTTACTGTCAGCTGTGTGTAACTAAACCCATGACCTTGCTGGGAAAGTGTTAGGACAAGACAATAGCGCGTTATAAACCATTTAATCGTTTAATCTGGCGAGGCAATTACCTAGTCGTGATCGCTTTCCAGACGTATTCTTGCGATATACAGAGGGCACAGTGTGCGTTGGCAATGTCGGTGTGAATTGTTCCTTAGGAGGGGTGGGAGGGTTAGCAGTGTTGCTAAAATGGAATTCCCCCTCTACCGACTTTGACAAGACCATCTGGAGATTTAATTTTTCCATATTTTCAATCTACTTTTTGTGTGTAAAACGTTAAAAATAAAGTTTCATTTACTCTGTGCGCACAAGTAAACGTGTGAAAAGAAATACGTACGGTAGTTTGTTTGTTTCATGATTTGATTCTGAGGAGGGAGAAAATAGGCGGCCCGACATCAAAGAAAGGGGGACTTCTAACATTTTTCAAGTTCTGAGAAAACTGTATTCAAAGTTTGACATTGGCAATTTTTGACATTTTTTTTAAAGCCGCTACTTAATTTCTAATAGATGTTTATAAGTTGTAGAAAAAGGTTCTAATTTTGGTTTAAAAAACAAAAATTAAATATTGTACATACAATAGGGCTATTATTTTTGGATTTCTGATTTTCGGAGGCGTTTCGGATAACCTGGGTTTTGGTTGTCCCGAGTTATATTAATCGGGGTTTGACTGCACTGTAATTTTAGTATTTGTTAAATTACAGTTTCTTAATAGTAAACAAAACATATATTTAAATGTTTAACCTAATTTTTTACTCATTAAAACTTTACACACTTGTCTTAAAACTATTACCTAATTTATAATTGTAGGTGACTTAAGCTCTAATTAGCTCGAATTACCGGGACCCTAATGTACATTAAAAGAAAAGTGTAGTTTTTTCTTTTTAATAAACGTTATGAATAACGTTGTCAATAATAGTAATACTGTATAGTTGTTTGTCCTTTCACTTAAGCTTACAAAAATACGATTTCCTGTTGGTACATCTTTATAACGTCACTCGGACATAGCGACAACATTCGTTCGGTCCCTTCGTTGACGCTATAACCAAGTTTAACTGTATTTGTAAAATCCAATTAAGGTACTTTTTGTACATTGAAAAAAATATCCAACGATATGAAACCAGGAGCAAAACTAACATCAAGTTTACCAAAACATCACCTAAATATAGTGGAGAAAATTTAGTGACTATTTTTTTTTTTTAAATTTACAGCAGCTAGTCGACAATGTGCATTGTATAAGCATTGTCAACCGTTACGTAATAACATATTTATTTATAAAAAAAGTAGAAAAAACAATATCTTCTACTATTGTATAAAAATTTACTGCTGATTAATTAATTTATGGAATAAACATTTCATTCTTTTAAATAATTTATTAATTCTTTTTTGAAGGTCCTCTCTTCCGAAATTATTTTAAGTCTTTTGGGAAGACTGATATGGAGGATAGCTCTGAAATTGCGGGTAATTTATCGGTTATAACAAGTCTGTGGTCTGGAACCGTTAAATTATTTGTTTGCCAGGTGTTGCAGAGTCGCTGTTTTTTTTCCTACTTTGAATAACATAGACAGAAGTGAAAGTCATAATGTCAAGTTTTCCAAAGAGGAGGACCACATATATGTATCTCTAGGCTTTTTACCAAAAATAGCCCTGATTGCATACTTCAGTTATATGAAAACTCACAGTTTTAGGTCCTTTCATGCGTTTCCTATACTGCTATCCTATATTGCATGTGACAGTAAAAAATATCATAATAAGACTTTCTCAGAACTGATACGTTACAATAATTTAATAAACTTTCAGGACATAGACTGATGAATTCAATCTTGCAGATAGCGTCTTTATATGAGTACGGTACTCCATTTCAAGCCTGACTCCAATGTCAGACCCAGAAACTTTACATCCTCAACTTCAGTCAGCTGATAGTTATCTGCAAATGCATCTATCACACTGCAATTTCTGCTATTGTTTGCTCAGAACAAAGTGTATTTGTTTTTAAAAATTTTAACATAAGTGTGTTTTTTTTTAAGAGCTCACTAACTTGATTTACGAGATATGGCTAGAAATAAAACGGGATTTTTGGTATAACTATTTTTATTATTTTTCCTTTACGATTTTCACTTTATCCCCTTCAATATACTCAACTCTACTATCTCTACACCTTTCCATTTGAATTTTTCACTGTTCAAAACAGTGTTTTTTTAAGTCATTTTCTGAAAGCATGTTCATTGTCTCCATCATTTTTTCCTTCACAGCTTCCACTATATCAAACATAGTTCCTTTCAAAGCTTTCTTCACTTTTGGAAACATAAAAAAGTCACACGGAGCTAGGTCTGATGAGTAGGGTGGATGTTCCAACACAGGGATCCCATGCTTGGCCAAAAATGAATTAACAGTCAGTGCAGTGTGGGCTGGGGCGTTGCCCTGATGAAGAATCCACAACTTGTTCTTCCACAACTCTGGTTGCTTTCTTCTCACTCGCTCACGGAGAGTGGCTAGAACCTCAACATTATATTCTTTATTCACTGTTTGACTTTCAGTAACCCATTTACAAATAGAATTCTATGGATGTCGGAAAAAACAATCATCATGGCCTTGAATTTTGATTTGGACATTCGAGCTTTTTTCAGTCTCGGTGAATGCGGACTCTTCCAGTGCATTGATTGGCACTTAGTTTCTGGGTCACAGGTAAAAAACCATGATTCTTGGCACGTAATTATTCTTTCCAACAGTTTAGGTTCTTTCTTCATGTTTTTCAAGATATCAGAACAAATTTCCATCCTTGATTCCTTTTCTTCAGGCGTGAGGATTTTATGCACCATTTTGGAACACACTTTTCTCATGTTGAAATGTTCATATAATATTTGTCAAATTGATTCTTTGTCGATTCCTACAGTCTCGACAACTGCACGGATAATCAAACGGCGATCTTGACAGATGAGATTGCCTATTTTCTCAATGTTTTCATCCGTTTTCGAAGTTGAAGTCCTGGGCATGGATCATCTTTGATATCTTCTCACTCTTCTTTGAAACGTTTATGCCACTCAATAACCTATGTATGTGACATACATTCATCCCCATACACTTGTTGTAAGAGAGAATAGGTCTCTGTTGCGGATTTACCGGAGTTGCTGAGTTTCACTAAAAATTTCACGTTGCTCAATCAAAACACCTACCATTTTTCCGACGAACAGTAGATATACGGTCCGACACGAACGAAGGCAGTGGCCCAACTGAGCAAGCTAGTGTCGTTGAACCGGCCGGAAAGTGGAGGGGGGATGTCAGGCGACTCGTCGATAATGGTGTTTGACTTTGAGGCTCGTGCCGTTTGTCTCGCAGAAAACCAGTCCCGTTATTTTCTAGCAACACCTTGTAAGGCTATGAAAGAGCATTTCCCGCTAGTGGTTTTGAAGGGCGTGTCTATGCTTTAATAAGGTTTCGCAATACCTCTCGGCGTTTATTTCATTCCTCTTGGTAGGAAGTACCAATATACATTTTTGTTGAACGAAGTCTTAGATTTGATTTTGCAAGAGGTAGTAGGTTTTCAAAAATTCACTTTGCATAATTATACAGCAGTTCAACATGGCAATATTTAAAACTAGTGATTATATTACGAGAACTGCACAAATAGAGATTTGTGATAAATATATTGAGGTCAGATCCTATCCATGGTTTAGATACAGTTAGGAGAAGGTTATTTAGCTGAATTGAAATAGTTTTGTCTAACTTACCGAGATCACGTAGGTGTTCTTCAGGACCGATACCGGAAAGGAGAAGTAACTGCGGGGATTGTACAGCTCCGGCTGATAATATTACTTCTTTTCTTGCATACAGACGGTAAAGGCGATTGGCTTTTACATATTCTACTCCCAGAGCACGCTTTCCAGTCGCATCGAATATTATTCTGATCACCTTAAAAAATTACATAAGAGCATTATAGAATATAGAATAGAATAGAAAAAGTACTTTATTTTGAAATGTAATCCATATTACGTATTTGAGTAGCTAGTTAACCCTCGCCCGGGCAACATGCACGTGGTTGACGTTATCATCTGTGTTTCATGTACTGTGTTTATGTGTATAACTTATTGTGTTTCTGACGACCTCACTAGTGAGAAAAATGACTTTTAAGTGTGTATTTTTGTGTGTGATGTGTGACCAGAAGATGGGATAACCCCGAAACTGCAGTTGTCACGAATATTTAAAAAGGATTGGACAGACAGTATACAGGTAATTCATACCTATTAATATTTGTGTAATCCATACATACTGCAATAAAAATAAAAAATACATATACTTTTGATAATCAACTATAGGAAATAAAAAATTGTTATTTAACTTAGCACTGCACAGCATGGTCATTTGACCGTCAGCTGGGTTGGCAAAGTCATTTATTAATAAGACTTACACTGGTCCACTTATATTTACTTATTTTACATCCATCCATCCATCAAAGCACACATACATATATAATCAGGCACTCGCGCTCGTACACAAAATATTCGATAATATACATTAGAACAGAAAGTCATTTATTATTACTACTTAACACTATGGTTCACTTATATTTATTTGTTTTACATCCATCCATCCATGAAAGCACACATACATATATAATAATCAGGCACTCGCGCTCACACACAAAATGTTCAATATACATTAGAATTAATAAATTTAGGACCAGTTATATAATTAAAATTACTTACATACATAAATAGATTTACAGTAATCCTTTTTTCCACCAAAAAAATCAAGATATCAAAATTACGCCCCCCCCCCCTTAACCTTGTTTTTGTTTCAATTAAAAATTAAATTCATTTATTAATTGCCCGCTAAAGTTCCATGCACTCTTCATGAATTTACCTAATCTCCACCAATCTCTCCCATTTAATAAAAGTTCAAATTCCTCCCGATTTAAACTGCTTTTGAAAAAGAACATATTTCTTATATCAGCTAGGATAGGACAGTGAGCAATAAAATGGTAAACTGTTTCGTTTTCATTTAAGTTGCATAAGGAGCATAACCAAATTTTGTCGTTACACCACGGTTACATTTGCTGTAACACTTATAAATGAGGTAAACTTGAAATGCTGCACAAACAACATATGTTCATACTATGTAACTTCTACGCCAATCTTAAAGACACACTATTCAAAAATTGCATACTAAGAAACAATGTTAAATAACGGCACAAACACAAGTTTAAAAACTTTTACACACCAACAGTGTCCAACACAGTAACTCTTGTACGGCAATTGGTAATAGCTAGAGAGCTGAAAATGTGCTTTAGGTTTGGATCATAGCATCCTAAGAAAGGATTTCAAAATCGACTACTCCAGAAATGGTTTGGATCTTCGTTTTAAAAATCAATAAATACAAGGAACTAGTAAAAGTTGTTTCAGAGTATTTATGTGTTATGGACATTCATTGGGACAAGTTTGTTATTCTATTTATTAAATCTTGACAGTAATAAAATGTGTACAATAATAAGGATTATAAAACAGTAGGCCTATTTGTTAAAACATTTTATTTACATATGTTATTATGTATTTAAAGAAAGATAAAAATACTATCTTTTAATTGCTTTTTATTTCATGTTGATAGATCAAATGATTTAGAAGGTATTAATACTATAGTGAAGAAATTAATATTCAAAAATGTTTATGTTATACGAAGATGTATGAATGTTTCCGAAGTTGAACGAATAGGTATCTCTTTTTTAAATTTGAGTAAACAAATATATTGATGATAAAAGGTTGTATTTATGTACAGTTTATAACCTCAAAACAAATATTATAGCATACATTAGTTCTATAACTCATATTTAAAAAAATCAACTTCACAAGAAATTATAATGATTGAAGTTGTAAATATAACCCCAAACTATAATCTACACTGGGTTTGTTTAGGTATTACAGATGATGGGTGAAATCAGCAGTTATATTATATGTTACTCACGTATGTACGTACGGAAGTACACTTGCTTTTATAGGAGTTGATGGTTGTTATAAAATATACTATATAAATTTTATAGTACAATTAATTTCATACTATCTTAATTTAAACATCCCTGTGAAATTATAATTTAAGCACAAGCGTTCATACGAGATCGATACAACAGGCGGGTAAAATACAGAAAAAAAAGTAAATATCGAGATCGATAGTATAGTAATTGAAGATAATAGTAAATATGTTTTATCCGATTAAATATAAAATTCACATTTCAATATGTAATATATTACATTACAAAATATATCGGGTGTCCATAAAGTCCCCCCCCCCTTAACTTTAGAACTAGTGAACAAGTAGAAATAAATTAATGAGCTTCGGGGTATCTTTATATGATAAAGGGAGATGAATTTTGTTGTAACCGACCATTTCTCCCTTTACCCCAAAATGGGGGGTAGAGAGGGTAATTCAAAAATCTTAAATAAAAACCCCCATCAAGTGATACCTTATTTTAAAGGGTTTGATAAATGAAGAATAATGGCACAAATTAGAGGTGTCTATCTCAACCTTATCGAAAATGGCGGCCAGTCAAATTTTAAATACTAAGTCAACACAATTTTAAAATTACGTTACAAACACTAAGTTCCAGTAGAAAGGAATAATATGGTTCTTTGCATGTTATTTAATAAAATCAGAGGGTTATTCAAAATCTAGTACTAAACAAATATTTACACAATTTGTCAAAAGCTTATTTTTTTAAAATTTAATGCTGCATATCCAAATGGTAAGTAATGTAAGGCGTTCCTTTGAGTCAAGGCTTTATTATTGCAAAGAAGTAAATGTATGTCTAAATGTGTAAATGTTTAATCTAAATTTAGAATTAAGGTAAGTACTTAGCTTTAGTACCAATGAAAGGTATTGTAATGTATCTAATTACTCTATTCTAGAATTAGTGTTCAGTGGAAAATAAAGTTAGCCTAAATTATTTCTTGCTTAATAAACAAACTGCTTTGTGCAGTACAATACAAGTTTTCTATGCCAACTACCAGGCTTCAATTCTGAAAACTAATTTCAAAAACAAAACCTAATTATACAGTAGAGCGTCGATAATTCGAACGTCAATAATACGAAACGTCAAAAATCCGAACGAGTTCTGAGGCAGTCACTGCAAAAATTTCGTTTTCGTTTTCGTAAATTCCAATTGTAACGTCGTTAAAAATTTCACAAAAATCTTCATCGCAGTTTGACATTATTATCTATTTTTAAAAACTTCTTAATACATGATCTCACACGCCCTCACAACAGACTGGGCGTCAGTATTTTCACTGTCACGCTAATAAGCTACTTTAGCACTAGCAGTAAACACACAGCGCAAACATACAGAAAGTTTATTCATTTCTCTTTGTGTAATCATAACAGTGTGTCGTACATACAGTAGTGTACTATACAGTATTCTTTTTATTTTTCATTTGTGTTAACTACAATGTACAAGTGAACTTTTAATTATATACTGTACTGTAATTGACAGTTACATGTGTAATCATGTTGGCCCTACTGTGTACGTGCAGGTTCTTCTAAATCATAATATGTAAGTAGTCTTACATACTGTATTGTAATTACATTACTGTGTGTACTGTTTAACCACTGTAATCGATTAAAGGGCATATATTTTAGCCTAAATGGCTTTTCTTGGTTGTTTTAAAAAATCCGAACAAATTGATAATCCGAATCCCCCTCGGTACGAATTAGTTCGGATTTTTGATGCTCTACTGTACTCTGTTTTAACACATTTGTTAGTTTATTGTCTGATTTATTTAAAAATAACCTTAACTCGTGTACTAGAGCAGGTAAAGTGAAATACTGTTGAATAATGTGTGAACGTAACGTAAAAACTGGTGCCAGAGCGAATACCTTATTTTATATTTATGTATAATCTATTTTGTGAGATATAGGCCTAGGCCTAAGGGTTTTCATAACATCTACAAGCTTTGCATAATTTATTGAGGTCAAACTCGATTGAATTGATTTTTTAAATTAGTATGTGCGCGTGAATGAACAATTACACTGTTTCTATTCTGGCCTAATATATTCAACCCACACAGTGTACCATAAGGTAGCAAGAGATAGTAACGAAAACAAATTTACACCATTGAACGAATTCCAAAAAAATAAGATGATATACAGTGATATATCGATACAAAATTTCAAATGTAGTCGAATATCACCTTTTACAAATTCTTATTCCAAGGACAAAAAGTGATATTTTAAACATACATTTTTATATTTTAGATAGTTGTATTAAAAAAATCTGAAAATGTTTTCTAAATTATTTTTTAAATGATATATAGTTACTATTATCTAATATTGATACACATCCTTAGAATATTTAAAAGTAATTATTACTTTAATTTAGACTTATCTTTTGCTTAACTTTGTAGTAATGTTTTGCCAGATATATTTGCAATGTATTCTTCTTGTTAGGTCGTAAAGGACAGGAAACTTCCGAACTTCTTCTATAAGCTTTTTCATAAATACCATATAATATTATTTATTTGATAATGTTGCGAATTAACTTTTTGTTAAACTTTTTAAAGCTGGAGCTAGTTGCGACGTAGAAACTGAAACGATGTAGAGAAACTGACTCTAGAAATGTTACATAGACTGCACTGTCAACATCAAGCTCGGTGCTTGGTAATGTGAGAACTATTGCATTGGAATAACATTGGGCTACTCTCCACCGAGTGATGGCTCAGTAACGGTGCGCTATAATGTGTCTGTAGGTGTAGTTCTTGAATAACTTACCTGAGCATATGGTATAACATTGAGATTAGATCGGCAGAGAATTGGATGCAAGAACGCACGAGCAACACTCAGTCTCTCTCCATTCCTAACAGTAGCGTGGGCCACAGTGAATCCAGTTTGATTCCAACCGTTTAACGAGTCCTGAACATAATAACCCATTTCCCGAGTACCTTGCAAAATAGTTTCTGAGATTTCTGGTTGATCTGGGAATCTCTGGACTGTCAAGTAGCCGCCTGAGCCATGAAGCGTTTCCGGATTCTGCAACATTATAATATCAATAGGGTCGTACGGAATATAAAATTGTACTACACAATTTTATATTGTGTGGTTGAAATGTCTACACAATTTTATTACCATTTTAAAGTCATAGGAAAAGCATCAGACATTTTTGTTGTTGTACTCCTAGCTTTAGTATGTTCTGGGTCTGCAGGAAATTTAATGGCATGAGAACAGTGGCTTGTTTTGAAGCTTATGTCATTTATTAGTTGTGTAATAATTTGACCAATCCAAGCCTTCAAATTGGTTGAGAAAATTGATGCACAATAACAATGACGGGAATAAAATTGTTTCATTTTTCAAGTTTGGATATCTCTGGCACTCAGTATCCTTTACAAAAACCCAATTACAAATAACATAGGTAGTTAGGAAATTTCCTCAGCTTTTTTATAAAAATGTGGTCATTGTTGCTAAAATGTGAAAGAAAATCGGAGAGCATTAAATTTTAAGGCTTAAGATTGATTTAAAAAAAACGTATTTCCGATCATGATAAACCTAGGATGTGGGTCATAATGAGTTTCTTGCTCCAAATTAGGCCTAATATCTCCTTGTTTTTTCGTACATTTCCTCCCTTTCACTCTGTATAAATTTGATGCATATATATATTCATAAATTGTATTGTTGGCTTATAATTACAAGTTTTTATATAGAATTTAAGTTAGCTAATAATTATTGTTGATTATAATTTTTGTTTGTGTTTTTTCAATTATTATGTATTTTTTATGCTCCTATAGAAATTTATATTTGTTAAAAAGTGGAAATAAAATTAATATATTTTTCTGTACATAGGATGAGGATGAGGTTCTGGTGCATGGTTCCCGAGACATTTTTTGACAATAGTGTTTCATCTAGAAATGTATCTGTTTTGAAGGTAATGAAAGTATATGCTACACTGATTGTGGCAAATCAAATATGAACAATAAAAAACAAGTATAAAAGAACAAACAACAAAACTTAAAATTGAATAGCGAATTAACACGTAGCAAATTTCAGCCATCTTGTTAAGCAGCCAGATTAGCACTTTTTTTTAGGAAAAGTCGTCTGGATCAGTTTAGCTGTATCCGAGTACTGTGTAGCTGAAGTGTCAAGTTCATCGGGTTTTTTACCTTCGTAAACCTTGCCGATAGCACGAAAAAGATAATGCAGCCTTTCCTAGTAGTTCGACAATAATAATAATAAACAATTATTAATATTGAAACTTATATAATATACGTTTACAATTATATATGTTATATTATTATAATGTAATATAATTATTATTATATGTTTATATAATATATGTTTTTATATATAATATATTGAACTAGAACTAACGATAACACAACGAAACTATTTATCATATTACTACAAACTTCACAAAGAAACGGATTCATTTTAGAACAATACGCCCCACAGATAATAGAGCCCACAGACGATCAGCTTGGTCGCCAACCTTGTTGTAAACCTTGCCATCATCATTATATTGATTTTACAGTACTGTGCTACGTACATTTCAGTACCATAAGTTGATATGCCAGAGTGTTAAAGTATCGTTGGGTATCGGCAGGGCGCGGCGCCGATAATATGTGCAGTTTTCCTTCTCTCTTATCGGCCGCATGGCTGACTTATGCCCGACTCTTGAATATCCAGATTTTTCGGAATTCGGATCGGCCATCCACTCCATTAGTCCGGATTTTTGAAAGTCTACTGTACATATTGTACTTTATTATGAAATGAATGTGTGAGTAAATCTGAAAGTTCTATAAAACGCAGCTGATAAGAAACTAGCAGCAATTTGTATATCGTAAATTGTTGAGATTACACTGAGTATAATCACAAACAAGTGTGTTTACATTGTGCAGTATATTCACAAGTAATTGTAGAGATTAGAGACAATGTACAATGTTAGTTACCAGTATTGAATGCAAATATTTACACTTGATGACAGTAAAAGTAGGTGACAAGCTTACTTACATTGTCATTTGATTTTACTGATACCTGATAAGCGAATACACTTTGTTTTTATGTGCTTTTTATCATAGTACAGTACTTGCTTTTATATACTTCCGGTGATTATTCATTATCACTATTTTCTTCAGAATATTAACGCAGAATATTATCCTATCATTCTTTCAAACAGAATTTTTAGCATTGTGCGTTCATTGTAAAAATAACCAGAATCAAAGTAATATATAAATAAATTTTTATATTTTATATTTAAACTAGAGGTGGGCCGCAGCCCCCCCCCCCCCCTAGCTCCCAGGGAAAGGAAAATATGTATATTATTAATTATAGTCAGGAATTTTTATTTAAGAGATTAGCACTAAAATATGTTTTAAATGTTATGTGCTGTTTGATTTTACATAATATATGCACTTATATTATTTTTACAAGAGTTCAAACATGAGCTGCTGGGTCACTACTTGGTGCAGCCTCTAGGCATGTTATAGCTTTGTGTATTCATTGACATTGTAAAGGTACAGACTCAATGCTGTGGGGGTTAATATTTCACCTGAACAGCCAAATTGGCTTCCCAAGTTTTAAAATTTTTCTGGGGGAGGTCAAACATTTCTCTGGGTCCCTTTTGGCGAAGGAGGGGAGGGTACTCCTTAATCCCCTAACCCTGTCTAGCCCCCCTAGAAAATATCATATGGGCGCCCTTGTATAATACATTTTATTTAACTGTGGTGTTTTGATATAACTGGAGTAGGAAAAAATGAGCAAATATTAAGTACAAGACTCATTTAACACCATCACTTTTCTTCCAGAATGGTTCCCAATGCGACAGTACTGCTTGATTGATAGATTTACAGCCTTTATTTCGGGCAAAGTTACCGCTCTTCCACTTAACCCATACACAATTACCATTTTTATACATATTTACACACTTAAACTGAGCCTAAAACAAAACAAAATTAATTTGACTATTTAAAAAAAATACGTAATAAAGACAAAGAAATATGTACACGACCACATAAAAATTCAAAATAAAGAAAAATCCTTGACTGATTGTCAAAAAAATTTGGTATTAAACTCGTCTTACCTTCTACTTCAAAAGTGACGTCATCCCGATGTGGGCTTATTAATTTTAGGGGTAAAAAGAACCCGTTATTGAAAAAATTTAAAAACCAAGTTTAATTGTTTAATAGATTGAAATGTGTCGAATAAAGATTGTTTTATGTCCTGGAACATGATTTACGATGTATTACAACGCTTCAACCCTCAAAACCACCCCTTGGGTGGTTATTATGACGCAATTTAAAAAATATAATATATATATATGTGTGTGAGTGTGTAGTATACGAGAATATAATACTACATGTTAATAATACTATGTGTTCATTGGTATTCATCAATGCTCCAAATTTATATGGTCCGAAATTGTCTCAGAAAAGGTGCGATTGGTTTTTCAACGATAACTTCTTCAACTTTTAAGTTACATAATCGCTCCAAAAACCATTTTGCAGGGTATTTCAAGGGCTACGAGAGATGTAATGTTCAACTTCCTCCAACACTTCGTTTTGGATTTTTTTAGTTTAAAGGGCTCAGGGAAGCTGGTCCTAGCGCTCAAATTCAAATTGCAAACGGCTGTAACTCAATTAATTTTTATCCTAGAGAAATAGAAAGAAAACAAAAACGTTTAGTAAAAATAAAGCTACATTTTTGCACTCTTGCATTTTTTACGTATCTTCTTTAGTTTTTGAATTATTTCTTAAGAAAAACAATAGGTTTAAAAATGTAAAACGTATTTTTTGTATTTCAATCAAACTTTTTTCTAAATGCAAGTATTCTAAACAGGTCAAACATGTGAAGAATATAATTAGTACTTAAAAAAAGTAAATTATATCATTTTAATTATTAATTAATTAATTATTAATATAATTATTAATAATATAATTAATATAATTATTAATATAATTATTAATAATTATATTAATAATTAATATATTAATTATTATCAATTTCAATTCATGTGGTAAAGCCGTTGGTTTCATTGCCGACTTTTTCTCCAAAAAAGAGAGCAACACATTTTATTTTCATCATAACTCCCTTAGTTTTTATGCTAGAAACTTGGATCAAAGCTAATTTAAAAGGTCTTCTCAAGTACTTTGAAAAATAACCTATATGTTTTCCCAAAAGTTTTTTTGATTTCCCATTAAGGTTTTCGAGTTATTCGTGAAAAATCGTTCAAAAACATGTTTTTTTTTTGCAGAAAATCAACCATTTTCAATCAGGAATAACTCAAACAGTATTGACTTATCGAAATAACTTTATAGGACACTTTTTGTTTGGAATTCATCCCTTTATTGATTCCTGCAGTCATTTTGAATATAATAATTTCCATCCCAGAGAAGTAGTAACATCCACCCACAGGGTAAAAGCCCGCATCGGCACTAGGTCACTTTTATTCCTTGAGTTATTCTCTAACTACTATTAAAATTTCACGACAGTCGGTCTTTTCTGAAAGCGTTCTGAGCGGAAAACTACCATTCATTGGACTATAAACTTATTGAATTTTTTTAAACCTTATAAAATAATAAAACCTAATTATTTTTAGTTGAAATTACATTAAAAGAAAAACATATTTATTGATATAAAAAAATAAACTACTGATAAACAATATTCACAATGAACAATGCTCAGGGACATCCATACATCTGTCCGTTATGGTAAAAGATTTATCATACTTCATAGTTCTGTGTTTGGGAATGATTTACATTTTCGACCCCATTGTAGAACTTTCAACACATGTAGAAAAAAAAAAAAAAAAAAAAAAAAAAAAGGTTAAAAAAACTTAAGTTTTTCTTAATTACACTAAATTATTTATAAGAACACAAACCTGAACCCATCGCTTGTTGAGTTCCATTTTCGTTTTATCATCAACATAGTCTTCTGATTTAATAAAATATTTAAAAATGCTAGAACTATTCCAGCCCTTATTTCCTAGTTTCTCCCAGTGGTCATAATCTTCAGGATTTCCTCTCATGTACATCATTCCATGGAGTACACTTGTGCCTCCGATAACTTTGCCTGGATGAAAAATAGAATTTTATCGTTTTCGGTTTAAATATCTGTTGAATAGTTCTCTAGATTACACACGCATTTTACACAGACATTAAAATAAATTGAAAGAAAAAGAAAGATCAAGTCTGTAAAATAAACCAATAACTTCTAAAAAGTTAAGAAAACCGTACAATTTACAAAATAACTAGCTGTAAATAAGAAAAGTTCTAGCTCCAGAGGAACCGCCTAGAAAATAAGAGAAGGCAGGGTCAAATTATTTTCAGGTGATGGTTTAATAAACAATAATAATTAGGTGGTGGCCTCAATAATGAATAATAGCACACTTTTTATTTTTAATAAATAATTAAGAGTTATTAATATACAGGGTGACAATTAAGCCTTGAAATGGTTTAATATTTCGTATATAAGGACAATTTTAAGGTAGATGTGATTGAGGTACCTACTCTATGTAAAAATACTATTGTATTAAGATTTCAAAAAATTAATCCGTCATCTTGGATCCGCCATTTTGAATGTAACTTTGTTTTTTTAAATAGCAAGGTGGTCATATGATACATCATTTCGATGTAGAATTTCAAGAAAAAACCAACGGTGAAATTTGCACATCCATATCTTTAACCGTTTAAAAATGACGGCCAAAAAACAAAAAAATCATGTTTTCCGATTTTGCCCCATTTTGCTGTACTATTTTTGTTTTAATATTAATTATTATTAATTTTGGATTCAGAAATAAATAACCTTTCAAATGATATGCCACACAACGATATTTGGTTGAACCATTCGAAATCAATTATAAAAAAATCAAAATGGCTGTAACTAAAAAATTTTTAATACTTCCAAATATCGTTGTGTGGTACATCATTTGAAAGCTTATTTAATTCTAAATCCAAAAAGTATAATAATTAGTATACAAAAAAATAGTACAGCAAAATGGAGCAAAATCGGAAAACAAGATTTCGTTGTTTTTTGGCTGCCATTTTCAAACGGTTAAAGATATGGATGTGCAAATTTCACCGTTGGTTTTTTTATTGAAATTCTACATTGAAATGATGTATCACATGACCACAATCCTATTTAAAAAACCAAAGTTACATTCAAAATGGCGGATCCAAGATAGCGGATAAATTTTTTGAAATCTTAATAAAATAGTATTTTTACATAGAGTAGGTACCTCAATCACATCTACCTTAAAATTTTCCTTATATACGAAATATTAAACCGTTTTAAGACTTAATTGTCACCCTGTATAAGAATATCACAATGATTTGAAGAAACCCCGAACTACAAATAGAAGGAACAAAAAACAATAACAGAACAATTTAATGAAAAGTTATGTTTATGTTAATGAAAAGTTATGTTTAAAGCTCTCTGAAGATGATGACTATGTCATTGAAATGTGCATAAGGATAGTACAATGTACACATAACTTTTCATTAAATTGTTCTGTTATTGTTTTTTTGTTCCTTCTATTATTTGTGGTTCGGAGTTTCATTCAATCATTGTGAATTTCGAATTTGTCGCTGCAGTGCTCTTCAACCTTTGTAACTTAAGAATATAATAATTAATTATAACTACCATAAATACTGTACTTTGCATGCTACTAAGTTATTTTGACTTAATGTGTTAAATCTTTTCACGAGTTAAAATTTATCGAACTTTTTAAAGTATAGTACAGCTGATATTTTTTGCTGTTGGATCAAGTGTAACAAATAAACCATGTTACTTTTTATATATTTCATTGCAATTACTTCCAAATTTATTTCATAAAAATATAGGGGATATATGTAAGTAAATACATATTGAGTGAATGAAAATGTATTTAGTCTCATATAACCTTAACTTGGTACTTAAAGTAGGATTTTGTCCCTTTAAATAAATTTTATTGCAAAGTTATCTTATACATTTTACCATAATTTGAAGAACTCAAGATACATTCTAAATAATATACCAGGTGTCTTAAAAGTCCCACCCCCCTATTTTTTTTATTATTGAAAATAGACAGATTTGTTTTGGGGATTGTTAACATAAACAAAAATGGAGTTTTTGGTGTATCGTAAATTTCAACCCCTCCCCCAAAAATGGGGTATTTTGGGGGTAAGTCGAAAATGTTAAATAAGAACCCCTATTGAGTGACACGTCATTTTAAAGGCCTTGATAAAAGATTGGCGCAAAGCGCAAGTCTGTATGTTGACTCTATCCAACACAATGGCCAATCAAAGTTACAATTTTCCCCCATTTAAATAACATTGAAATGTTAAAGATGATATATCTGTTAATTTTTACAAGGGTTTAATCCAGTAGATTACTCAATCTAAGTTATAAAACATAGTAATTAGTATAAAAACAGTAAAGCTAAGCCCTCTGAAATTCCCAGATACTGGACTTTGGGTTGATACAACCTTGCTTTGTTATTCATAACTGTGCATGTTTGTCGACTCCTAATAGTAAAAAGTCCAGTACCTGGGAATTCCAGAGGGCTTAACTTTACTGTTTGTATACTAATTACTATGTTTTATAACTTAGATTGAGTGATCTACTGGATTAAACCCTTGTAAAAAATAACAGATGTATCATCTTTAACATTTCAATGTTATTTAAATGGGAAAAATTGTAACTTTGATTGGCCATTGTGATTGGATAGAGTCAACATACAGACCTGCGCTTTGCGCCAATCTTCTTCTTTTATCAAGGCCTTTAAAATGAGGTGTCACTCAATAGGGGTTCTCATTTAAAATTTTCAACTTACCTCCAAAATACCCCAATTTTGGGGGAGGGGTTAAAATTTATGATATACCAAAAAACTCCATTTTGGTTCATGTGAACAATCCCCAAAGCAAATCTGTCTATTTCCATTAATACAAAAGAATAATAGGGCAGGGACTTTTAAGACACCTGGTATATTACTTATATGGATATCAGTGATACTATTTTTTAAACAGATTAGACGAAGGAAGGCAATTTAATTTTTCCTCCAACATCCATGTCTGTAGTACTATGGATGATACGGTTCCTAGTTCAAGTTAATATATTTACAAATAAATAATGCAAATATTTTTTTTATAATTGATAAACTTTAATATATTTACTCGTAGATTTTATGAAAATAGAATTAACAACAATTTAAAGCTAATCAAATTAATAATAATAAATATCTTCAACCGTGCACTCGCTGGAAGACCATTTAACTTTTCCTCCGACATAATCATGCCTGCCATGGATACTAAATAAATAAATAATTTTTAAATTAATAATTTTACTCATAGTTTTTATGAAAAAAGAGTTACCAACTTTTAAAGTTAATCAAACATACTAACATCAAACATATTAAAGAAATTATAGTTATAATTACTATATCTAGTTTTTAATAAATGTAATTAAATAATAATAATATAGTGTTGACCATGGTTTGCTTCTGCATAAATTGTCCTATTATGGGATAGAGGGAAGAGCTTTCGAGTGGTTTTCTTCTTATTTATCGGATCGTTATCAGAGAGTTATAATTGGAAAAGGCCGAAGATGCAGTAAATTTTCTAAGATTATTTCTGGTGTCCCACAAGGCTCTATTCTGGGACCTTTGCTTTTTATTTTATATTTTAATGATCTGCCATTGTGTGTGGACCATTCAAGTTTAATCCTTTTTGCAGACGATACAATAGTTGTAACAACTAATGCTAGTAAATTTCAGTTGAAGACAAATTTGGAACAGGATCTTGATGCTATCAGTAATTGGTTTAAAAAAATGGGTTTTTTATTAAATTCTGAAAAAAACACATCTAATTAATTTTCACACCAACTACGAATACAGTTGGTACAACAGTTCGGTACAACTACAGCAGCTAATGATGACAGTTATCTGCTCAGTATCAAAGCCCCATCCAGGTGTGTAAAATTTCTTGGTATTGAGATTGATGGCCTACTCACATGGAGACAACATATATTGGGCCTTGCAGGGAAGTTAAATAGAGCCTATTATTTGATTTTAACAATTCTATACAGTGGATGAGTTTTTGCGGCTAGCTTGATTTTCTCTTGTGTGTTGACCATTGTCTATTGTGAACAGAAATATGCTTATGTGTGTGTGTTTTTTATAGAAATTGTTTTAGGGTAAACATTTTTTATTTGTTTGAAGTTTGATGTATTGCTATCTTGTTTTGTAAGTGTGCTTTGTAAAACTAGTTTAGAATAGTTTGTACTTTGTGACTTACCACCTGGCATGGGAATCTTTTTCCTGGTAAATTACTGTAATGTGGTTAATGAAAATAAATCAATAGAAACTTGATTTTATACTCGATTTTGTTGACAGTGATTTAGAAATTTTAATACTCTGTTTAATATGAATGTTTTTAAGTATAGAGAAGACTTTTTAGGTGTTGTAAGTTTCGTTTTAGACATAGGTATTATCCTGGAAATAACACACATAATTACTATTCATGTAGTATCAAACTGAGTATCTTAACTTATAGTTGTTTTAAAAGTAACAATAAAAAGTTTATAAATAAACCAAGCAGTCCTCAGAATTTAAAGAAAAAATTAGTTTGTTCCTGTTTATGTTTGCACCTAACTAAGAATACAATGTGGTATAAGCAGTAGTAGTT
>JAGFPH010000024.1:1505806-1520661 GCA_018207615.1 Philaenus spumarius
CTTTATGGACACCCGGTATAGAAGAACAGGTTATACTAATATCAGTATTATAAGTTATACTATGAAATGCAATAACCCCCATTATTATAGTACTATGAAATATTAATGGGGGGAGGATCTAGAAATATAAAATTGTCAATGGTTATTGATTGATTCAACAAATAAATTACATTAAAGAAAATATACAAGAGTGATTATATTCAGGAGCGGACCCAGGGATGTATCCCCCGAAATTTCATGTTCCATTTGAATACCCAGCTTTAAAATAAATCTATTAGTTAAGTTTAATCTGTTTTCTGTGAATTCATATGCAAACCAATAAAAGATTCGAACTTTATATTGTACAACCTTTGATTGTATATGGTTCTTAAATATGCGAATTATAGTCTGCAGGGGCGGACTCAAATTACTGCGTGATTCCAGTTACTACAGCGACAGCTGAGAGGTCTTTTTCTACCCTTTGTTACTTAAAGAACTATTTCAGAAACAGTACAAGTGCAGACAGATTGGACGGTCTCGCTTTGCTGTTTATACACAAGGAAATCAAAGTAAATCCTGAAATTATTATTAAAGAAATGGCAAAAAAAAACCTCAACGTTTGCTTTGGAAGTAATGACTCTTGTTCAAGAATATTCATTTGCTAATTATCTTTTCAAACAAGATTTTCTTTAAAATTTTAATAATTGCATTGTTTTCATAAAAGTTTTTACTTAATGATTTTTTCTTACGTTAAACACGTTTTCATAGGGTATTTTGTTTTATTTAATGATATAATGTACTTTCATGGTTTCGGTAATATTGTATAGAGTGAAAATAGGACTATTTTATGTAAAACTTTGATTTAAATAAAGGTTTGTATTCTCATTTGCACTTTTTGTCTTTTGATTTTACTCCTCTGTCAATTAAACTACTGGTTAAGAAAATAGTTAATTTTTTGTTTTAATAGATTTTACCCTAAAAGATAGCTTAAAATGGGGTTTTAAGACAATACAGTATTCATTCTCCCCCCCCCCCCCCCCCCGAAATATGATCATAGGTCCGCCACTGATTATATTCCTTTTAATAAACTTTCATTTTGAACAAGCACAAAATATTCCTAAATATTGAATACAGAAGATACTTTTTGCAATTCCCTATAGTTATGATAAAAGTCTTGTAATTTAGTTTGAAACCAACACACTGGTTCTATTCTTTTACTCTCAAAGAACTGTGTAAAAACGGTCTGTAAACATTTACTCCAACGCATGTGTGTTTTTTGTTTTCTACCCACGGTAGATCGAGGTTGATTCAAACACAAACAATTGCCCTCAATAATAGGTGTGGACATGTTAGTTTACAACGGGCAAATATTTAGTAGTATGTGTTTATCTGATACATACTGTAAAAGTTGTTTCCTATCAAAGTAGTTTCAGTATTTTGAATTTTATATTTTATGTGGATTGATCTTTTCATATAAAATTTCTACATCCTTAGGCGTTATTACAAAAATCGGAACCCAGCAACATTGGTAAATTTTCAATTTCTCAACAGTTTTTCTCAATATTCTTTTATTCTACCTACTTCAACTTAAGGGGAGGATACCCTGTCCGCCATATTGAATCTGATTCTTATAAGAAAGAAAATGCCATGAAATATTAGTTGGGGGAGAATCTAGAAATATAAAATTGTCAATGGTTATATTTTACGATTGAAGCAGGCGGGCAGGCGCACTATGGCCACGCACGTATGTTTCTTCCTACATTTTCCCCGCTAGTCTGCCGCGACAAAGCGAAAAGCGAGAGGCGCAGGCGGTGCCTGTGGACGAGTGTCAGTGACGGAAGGTTTTGCGATTTCACCAACATTTCTTATTATATCTCCGACTCACCACAACTGAGGGAAGTGAAATTTGTTACTAATGACGTCATTTAAACTAATTGTTTAATAGCTCATTTCTCGAGCTAGTTTTTAACATCAAACACTAGCACATGTCTTTGTTTTTAGGTTAGGATTGAAAATGTGGTGCCACGTTATCAAGGTGCACGGTATTGTCCCATTTTGTATTTAACTTAATACCTTTGTAAGACCCTAAGGGCAACATCAACATGAACATAAGTGCGTCTTAAGGCGAACACGAACGAATTGTAAATGAATGAGATGCCAATACTTCAATCAGATAAAAGTCATACTGAAATATTCTACATTTTTCTTTATTTTATCTCCTTCAAGAAGAGGGGTTATGTTTGTTTTCTGTAATTTTATAAAAACTAATTCACTACATCGACTACATTCTACTTATTTCAATGTTAAAATAAAATGTGTTGCTAAATTCTAAATTTTGAATATTTGTTTTATTTTGACTCAATCTTTGCCGTTAACAATATTGCCCAAGGGGAACAACCCTTGGGGCAATACAGTGCAATGTAACATTTTTATAAAATGGGTTTAACAATGTAAATCGGTTAGGTATTTCAAATTTGGAGCCAAGAATTTGAAGAAAATGAAATTTTTCACAAATGAGATGATTTTTTGCTTTACTTGAGTTTCCAAATTAAATATAAAAAATTAAAAAGCTTAAGTGCACGGGGTATTGCCCCACACACCAAAAGAAATATTTATTTCAGGCCGTGATAACTTATAAGGATTTTTTGTTTTAACTAAAATATAAAACATATACATTATAAGATTACTGTACCTCTTCATCGATCTTTAGACATCGCACTGGATCTATTAAAGAACACTCTGTTTCCATCCACTTTTCAGTGTAAGACATGTAGGGATAGTTCCCTCCACAAGTATTTTCCAAAGTAGGCGGTTCTTTCGTACAGGTGCAAGATGAACTCATTCCAAACAGCCCGCCATCCAACAGTCCTGCTTTCACTACAAGAGCCTCCAACAATAATAGTACCCAACTGTAGAATTTAAAAATAAATGTATAGATTCGTTAATTTACTATAGGTAGCGTATTAAAAACAAATTACGAATGAAGATTGTGATGTTCAATGTTACAAAAAACATAACCTCAATTAACTCTTGTAAAAAATAAAATAAGTATAGTAAAATCGAACGACACATAACATTTAAAATATATTTTAGTGCTAATCTCTTAAAATAAAAATACCTGACTATATTTAATAATATACATACTTTTCTTTTCCTGGGAGCTAGGGGGGAGGGGCCGCGGTCTCCCTCTGCCTATAGGTATGGGTGCCCGTGATTAGAGATTAGCTCAAGGAACAAAAAAGTGACATAGTTCAGATGCGGGCTTTTACCCTGGGGGAGGAAATGATTATATTCAAAATAACCACAGGAATCGATAAAGAATGACTTCCAAGCAAAACGTTTCCTATAAAGTTATTCGATAAGTCAATATTTTTTAGTTGTACTTGATTGTAGCGTATATGTTGGTTTTTCATGAAAAATTCATGTTTTTGAACGACTTTCACGTATAACTCAAAATCCTTACGTTGTATCAAATAAATTGTGATAAACAAAAATGAAGCTTATAAAAAACAAGAAGATTGGTACTTAAAAAATTTCAGTCAGTGTAATACCAAGAGAGTTATAGTTAGTTGAAGATGACTTCTTGACGCCGAAACTGAAGTCGAAAAATCCAACGTTTAATAACGGGAAAAATATTTTTTTTCGGGGGAAACATATAAGTTATTTTTTAAAGAACTTGAAAAGACCTTTCAAATGAGCTTTTACAATAATTTCGGGGATAAAAACTAAGGGAGTTACGATAAAAATAAAATGGGTTCAATCGCTTTTTGGAGAAAAAGTCGACAATGAAACCAACGGCTCAACCGCAAGAATTGAAATTGATCGTAATCCATTTAAAATTTACTTGTTTTAAGTACTAATGATAAGTTTCAGAAGTTTGACCTGTTTAGAATTCCTGCATTTGAAGAAAGGTTGATCGAAATACAAAAAATACTTTTTACATTTTCTAACCAATTGTCTTCCTTTCAAAATAATTCGAAAAGTAAAGAAGATGTGTAAAATGCAAGAGTAAAAAATGTAGATTTTACTTAACATTTTTGTTTTATTTTATTTCTCTATAGTAAAAATTGAGAAATGACTGTTTGAAGTTAGCGTTTGAGTGCTAGGACCGGCTTTCCCTAGCCCTTTAAACTAAAAATATCTAAAACGAAGGCTTCAAGGAAGTTCAACGTTATTGTGACGTATCTGTCGGTCGTCTCAAAATAAAGGTAAGTTGTAGAGGCCGAAAGATACTATGAAACTAACTTTCGTAGTTAGCTTCAGA
This sequence comes from Philaenus spumarius, assembly GCA_018207615.1. Taxonomy (NCBI): domain Eukaryota; kingdom Metazoa; phylum Arthropoda; class Insecta; order Hemiptera; family Aphrophoridae; genus Philaenus; species Philaenus spumarius. Next base: position 1,510,050 of record JAGFPH010000024.1, read on the forward strand.
TCGAATCGTTTACCCAGGATAATTCAACGATGCTGGGATTCGTTCCCGGGGTCAACTTGATATTTGATAGCGTATATGGTATATATGGTCGGCCCAGTTTAGGTGCCGGTGGCCGCCTATGTAACTAAAAAAAAAAATCCGTTACATTTCCCTTAAAATTCTATGCAGATGGTTTTTGAAAAGATTCTTTAACTTCCAAATTAAGGAAGTTATCGTTAAAAAACCAATCGCATTTTTTCGGAGCATAGTTAAATACCTATCAGGCCGTATATGCCACTAGGCACGTGCCTTAGAGCGCCACATTTGAGAGGAAGAAATTAAAATTTACGTTTTAAGTAGAAGAAAATGTATTTATTGTAAGTTTGAAACGGGCAGCATGATAAATTGGAAATAGCAGCCGTTTTCAAATAGTTGAAAACCGCCTAATCCTTGAACCGTGATCTTAACTTAAATACATTGTTTGTGTTACCTTAGTAACAGTAAGGTTGTAAAGGTATAAGTGTTGGTAGCGGTCAAATTGTGGTTAATATATGTTGAGGGGGGAGGGGCTGGCCGTTTAAGTGCCTAGGGGCGTCATATTTCCAAATGCGGCCCTGATACCAATGAATACACATAGCCTGTATTATTAATATGTAATTGTATACTCTCGTATACTAAACACTTAAATACACACACACCCTCACGCACACATATACATATATAATATTTATATACATACTGTACGTATTAATTTAATAATATTTAATAATTTATAGTATTATTAAATATAAATTGTATTATAAATGAATTTAAATGCACCATTAAAACATTTAAAGCTATCGAAATTTTTTTTACAATTTTTTTATAAGGGATGGTTTTTAAGGGTTAAAAGGTTGAACTACATCATGGATTATGTTCCAGAATTTAGAATAATGTTTATTCTATATACTTAAACGATTTCAAGCTAAAGAAATTTATATCAATAATTTAAAAATTTTTGTAATAAGGGGTAGTTGCTAAGGGTTGAAACGTTGCAATAAATAATAAATTATGTTAAACAGTGAATGGATTTTTAGTTTCATATAAATACATTATTAAAACGTTACAAGCTGTTGAACAATATATTTTCTAACATTTAATCATAGTAACCACTTCAATGGATTATTTGTGGGTTCTAACGTTCCAATTCATCGTAAATCATGTTGCAGGACATAAAACAATCTCTATTCGACACATCTCATTCTATTGTTTTGTAATTTTATGCAATAAGGAACTGTTTTCGCCCTTAAAAACAATAAGATCACATCAGGATCTGGTCACTTTTGAAGTACGAGCTTAATTCCAAATTTTTATGAAAATCGGTATTGTCTGAAAGAATTTTGACGTAATACCTTATTCTAACCGTCGCGTTGTAAGCCTACACTGGACTAGTACGACAGTTCAGCTAACGGCAGAACGATTCGCGAGTTTTATATATAAACTTCACAGAAAACACTAGCTCTCGTTACCATGGTGCGAGTTCTGAAAAATGTCTACCTAGTTTCATGGTCCCTAGTCCCCATAACCATAGTCAACTGAAATTTGTACTCATATATATTTATCCAGTGAAATATACACAGACATAGAAAACCTTTCAATAAAATTTAATTCAGTTTTAGTTAGTTTGAAAGTACTGCTTCGACATATTTCGGACTTTAATGAAGACTGTTTATTATGGCTATGTTTTTCCTTATTCAAGTATGGTCTAACACTCCGGAAAAGTTCATCGCATGCCCATTCGTTTGAAAGATTCAGAAAACGGTTGTAAGGAATATTGCACACGCAAAGCCTAGGTCAACGTGTAAATTATTTTATGAAAATCTTAACTTCATGACATCGCCATCCTTATGCATTTATGAGCTACTTTGTTTTGTTTATATGAATAAAAATATGTTTACTGTTGGTTCCTCGGTGCGCTCACTGGCACTCACATGAGTCACATGATACAAGACACAAGGAGCAATTTCATTATCCAGTACATAGACTCATATTGGTTGAACAGAGCTCAGATTGTATTTGCATGGATTTGTTTAATAAACTGCCTAACAAATTTAACTTTTACCAGAAATACAATTCACTAAAACTATTAAACAATTTTTGTTGGCCAAAAATGTTTATTCACACGGCGAATATTTAGCAGATAATATCAAATTTATAAATAAATATAATATGTTAAAATACACTTTTGATGTCTTCTTAAGCTGGTCGTCCACTAGGTCGGTAGACACGGGGCTCGGGCCGAAAAACTACCGCTCTCGAACAAAATTTATTTACGACGAAATAACAATTTTGTTTAGAATCAATCATATTACTTAAAAACTTTACAACCTAATATGGTTTATTATTTAGAGCAAACATTTGGCAATAACTAGTTAACTTAATTTTTAAATATACAAATTAGAAGAGTAATTTTTCCAAGAAAAAAGAAAATTTATTTAAATTCTAATAACATAAGGACTCGTCCATTTAACGGCGCGGCAACGTTTTCGAATAAATGACAAACTGTTGAAGGTCGGTAGTGGACGAGGTCGCGGTCGGAATTTGTCGGGTTCAGATATCTTCGACTGTAGGCCTACTCTGTAACATTTGTACCTGACCAATTCTTATTGTTATGATAGGTGGTCTACAGTCACAACAAAGTCTTTCTGCACGTGTCGTGATTCAAAGGAAAGTTTATTTTGAAGAAGTACGGTAAATAATTTATATTTGCACTAGCAAGAGTGCGTTCCCGCAGCTTCACTCGCAGATAGGATAAATTAATGAAAGATATATCGGTTAAATATTGAGAGTTCACTGGTCCAGAAACGTACAGTAAGTTTCGCCAGTAAGCGCAAAATTCACGATTTCTTCCAGTTTGTTCTAGGTGCATTTTACGTCTACGAGTACATTTTACCTAAAATTTTAGACCTTAGACGCAAGTAATAGAAATGAAAACTTTTTTTCTCTTATGTATAACTTAAAGAGTAATATGTGCCAAGTTTTAGGTTCTAGCAAGCCCGTTTCCGGTTTTTAGAACGTTCTCGAACGTTCCGGAACAGGAAGTCCCTTCGATGGCCCAGAACCTTTTGGATCATTCTAGAATATTCTCGAACCTCTTGGAAGACTATACAACATTCTGGAACGTTCTACAACACACTCCAATATTCTAGAACATTCTGGGATATTTTAGAACGTTCTGTGAACTTTCTGGAAGCTACTAGAGCATGCAGTAACATTCTGGCGAAAGTCTCTACAATTTCGGCACTCGATTCCCAGCTGCTTCGCCGACTTCCTACAATCGGTGCAATGGCTTTCTTGACACCCACCAAACCGTAACTTTCTTCATGGATGGGGGATGGAGGCTACCATACCGTATAGGTTGCGGAGTTATAGCGGCACGCATTTACAAACCACGCTTATTTCTATTATACAGGGTGTCCCATAAGTAAAGTGCCAAACTTCGGGGAATGATTCTATGGGTTAAAATAAGAAGAATAAAATTTTTTTCAAAAACTCTTCGTTTTCCAGATATCTACCATTTTGTTTTTTTGTACAAAATCATTCATATCTAAATATCGGTTTGACTGATTGAGTTCAAACTTGGAATTAAGTTTAACTTACAATGATCTATCCTAAGAAAAATAAGCAATTCTATCCAATCATGCGTTTCAAAATGGCGGCTGTTTGAATATTTCAAACCTAAATTACTCAAAAACCGTACATTTTAACATAAAATGTCAAGATACTCCACAGCGCTGGACGGGTTCTGACAACTTCGATTAACTGCTCCATAACAAATAACGAAAAAACTAGCAATACAGCAACATGTAACGAGTTAACAAAACTGCGCGACAGAGTGTGGTCATGTGTGTTGAGGTAGCGGGCCAGTGCGCATGCGCGAGGTCACAGACATCGACAGATGTTTGAAAGGGTCGCTATCGGAGTGATCCCGCAATCGCAGATTCGTCTGTCGACGTCTGTAGGGCTCTGTGAGGTCTGTGTGAATTGCACCATTTGAAACTATGGAAACAGATCTTTTGAAAAATCTGTCACGTGACACAGTGTGACCGCGGTGTGAAAATGCCTTAATCTTACACGAGCAGCTATGCGCCAGTAAGCGCTAAAAATCACGTTTTCCGCCAGTTTGTTGCTCGTAACTCCAGAACGAACATGAACATTTTGAGGTGAATTTTATATCTATGAGTACATTTTATTTAAAATATTGTCCACAAATATTTTGGCATTATACTACAATGAAAACAGCTCTTTTCTATACCTGTTCATAGACACATAAGTTCTTATTTTCCGTGCACTATAGGCCCTACCGTAAATTTACAATTTACCGTGTACTACACCGTAAACTTACCGTGTACCAGCTGATTTTACAAATAAGAATAAATGTATCAGTTTTATATAAACAGCTGATTTTACAAATAAGAATAAACATATCAGTTTTATGTAAACAGCTGATTGATTTTGTCAAAGGAAATATAACAGAAAATCATACAAGTTTTAGTTGTTTTTTTTTTTTTTTATAAAAAGATGTTTTGATTAAAAGTATGTTACTTTTTCGGTGTAGTATAATGAAAAATATCGTACGTAACTCGCCCGGTAAGTTTCGTTTTTTAGATATCTGTATTTTAAGACAAATTTATGTTTTGTTAATACATTTTGTTAGGCTGATAAAAACGAGAAAAACAAAATTTACTATGACTGATTAATTAATATTTAATTTATATTATTTAAAAAATATTATAGTTTTAAAAATATTATTACCATGGAATTTTTTATAAAATTTAATTAACATAACTTTAATTATTACCTAGTGTTTGTAGATGGGGTTGATTGATCTTGGAGAAAGGGAAATTTTGCACTGCTTCCAGCCTTCATGATCATGTCTTTGTTCTTTGAGATAATAAAATACTACACGGTCGATTTTGTAGTTGTATAGGATTTTAAAGTTTTAAACCACAAAAGTTGGTGTTCCTATTATCTCCAAAAAATGCCACACATTTATTTTTATCGAGATCAAACATTTCAATAGTATTCAAACAAAATGTTGAAATTTCGTCAGATGTTTCATTATATCATGTCGTATTTCGTTCGATCAAGCGTATTAAAAACAAGTATATACAATTCCATAAAATTTATTAAAAACTGAACTCCGGGACTTTTGAGCGTCCCGAAACCACTTTTCGGGACACCGTATGTTATGACAAAAAACCGGGACGTTTGTCACCCTATATTAGGGCAACCCCTTAAACGGCAGTAACCGAAATTCGATGGATTTACGTCTTCTATGTAACATTTATGAAATAATTGTATCAAACTTCAACTCCCTAATTTCAAGGAAGTTAACAAAATAATACTTATTGTTTTCTCGGTTGTTATCACAGTTTTAATCTCTTAAACGTAAATAATCGAAATGAGACTGATCCAATTTGTTTTTTTTATGGATACATAAGAAACAATAAAATCGTACAAAATGTCAGCTCTCTATTCTCATGGGAATTAAAGGTTTATTGTTTTAGGGTAAGTCAGGGGCGGTCCGAGTTAAAGCAAACTACGCTGAAGCGGGTGGCGCCGCGACACGGAGGTGCCGAAGGCGCCCTCCGCAACATGAGCGTCCGCGGTAAACTTTGTGAATATAGTTTACAAGAGAAAACAAAACTAACAAATTATTTGGCATAAAAGAGTTAGTTTTCGTCGGTTGCAGTCTTGCCTCCAAGAAGTCACCCTGCTGAAGCGTTGTCCTTCATAACCAAGCTTGGTTACATAGATACTTTCCCCAACATTTTTGTTGCGCTGCGAATATTATTGACTCTCCCAATCTAAATTGCCATCGGGGAAAGAAGCTTATCGAAGTTAAAACTCATAAAAACATATTTACGTTCAACTTTGAGTCAGGAACACTCGAGTGGGCTGGCAACATTGGCAATTGAGAATGAATTGTTAATGGAAATAGACACTGATTTGCTACTTCAGGAGTTTTCAAAAGTAAAAGCCTAGAAAATCCACTTTTAGGGGGAGGGGGAGGGGCGCCAAAAAGTTGTTTGCTTACACTTGAAAAATACCTAGGGCAGCCCCGGGGGTAAGTTTTCCATTTTATAACTCATTAAATCGAAATATTTTTACGGCGTTAGCTATGCCAAATCTAGCGCCGCGCCGGTCCATCAAACGATCTTTCTTCTACGTGCAGGGTGGTCATACGGATCAAAATAAGGAAAAACCTCCTAAAACATACCTCCGGAAACGCTTCCTTTAACGGTTATCGGTCATTTTGTTTATTAAATAATTTATATCTCCAGAAACTGCTTAATCGATTGAGTTGACATTTTTTATCTTTCTCAACAATATAAATACCTAGCTTGATAAATAAGTCGAATAATCGACTTCTTCCAATAATCCGTTCAAACATTTAAAATAGAAATAATTAAAGACCAGTACTTCTTTAACGTCAAGAGTAGCTAAACTTTTGTAGCTCGGTTCATTTCCTATGGGAAGTTATAACTGTCAAAACTATACTATCGCACAAAGGGTGACAGTAAAATACTGCAGTGAACACAAAACAATGATAAACTAAAACCCCAACAATCAACATATAATATGGCGTTGAAACATACCTCGCTACGAAATCCATATCCTCTATAATGAACTACAATAATTATATACAACTCAACGGGAAGATCAACGTACAACTGCACTGTTGACAGTGCGACGGACACATATATACTGGTGACAAAGTGAATTCACTCGTTGCTTTAATTATTTAAACCGATAACTGATATGAATTACTCAATCCTTTAACCTGTGTTGGGGCAGCGTGTTCGCGCTATCTAGTATCTACGCCTACTTTCTTTACTCCGACCTTCCTAATAATTGGCGCGATATACTTCCACCGGTTTATTCGGCATGACGTGACATTTTGTTTCCGGCAAAAAAACAATGAGTTTTAGATCGGACGAGTTTATCTGTGTTTAGTGTGGTGTCAAAAAAATATCAATAATTGAAATGGATCCTTTATTTACTGTCCACTTATGGTAATACGCGTTCACACCTCTTTTTTGAGCTTCGTATTTAATTTATTGTTCGATTGTCTAAAATAACCATGTGCAAATTTAGGATGTTTCTTAAAAACTCTGAACTATATTTCGTTTATTATCAAGTTAATAAAATCGAAAGTTTTACTAAATATGAAGGATCCCTGTAAAGACTTTACTTTACTTTAGTATCCCTTGGTATACTTTATAGATGTATTTAAAGATAGACTGTCTAATATAAGCGTATAAAACTTGTTCGGATTTTTATTAAAAACCCATGAATTTGTAGTTAATGAGTTTTCAATTAAAAAGCCAAAAGTTTTACTAAATATGAAGGATCTCTGTAAAACACCTTGGTATACTTTATAGATGTACTTATAGTTAAACTGTCTAATATGAGCGCACAAAACTGTTTATGATATTAATTAAAAAACCATGATTGTAGTTTATGCGTTTTCATTTGAATAGTCGAAAGTTTTACTAAATACGAAGGACCCCTGTAAACAACTTGGTACACTTTATAGATGTATTTTTAGTTAAACTGTCCAATATAAGCTTATCAAACTTGATCGGAGTTATATTAAAAACCCATGAATTGTAGTTTATGCGTTTTTAAATGAAAAAATTAAAAGTTTTACTAAATATGAAGGATCTCTGTAAAACACCTTGGTATAATTTATAGATGTATTTATAGTTAAACTGTCTAATATAAGCGCACAAAACTGTTTCGGATATTAATACAAAACCCATGATTGTAGGTTATGCTTTTCATTTGAAAACTCAAAAGTTTTACTAAATATTAAGGATCCTTGTAAACACCTTGGTACACTTTATAGATGTATTTGTAGTTTAACTGTCTAATATAAGCGTATAAAACTTGTTCGGAGTTATATTAAAAACCCATGAGTTCATGCGTTTTCAATTAAAAAAATTTAAACTTTTACTAACTAAGAAGGATCTCTGTAAACTATCTTGGTATCCTTTATAGATGTACTAGCTGAATTACCCATGCTTCGCTACGGAGAATCGTTTTGCATCACTTTATTACATAATTGTAACATTTCTCCCTCATTTTCTTTCATCTTTTATTTCACGAAGTGAATTATTACATGTATTTTCAATTAGTTTGGTATGTTTTGTTATTTGCTGCCAGTCAATTGTCTCCGTAAAGTTGTTGAATAATGTCTCCGTTTGTTGAATAATTTAAATCAATTAAAAATAAATTCAGAGTGAAGAGCGTCTTCTTTTTCAACCGCTATATCTACAGACTGGTAAATCACAGTCTTAGCTGGAATTGCAGATCGAACAGATACGACTTTAATATGCGCATGCATAGATCGGGAAGATCAGCTTTAGGCCTACGCTTTTAAATATTTCCTTAAAATTAATAAATGCCAAATTTCAGATCTCTTTCTTTAAGGAAAGAATACCAACTAATATTTATAGTTTTTAGGGGTTGTTATCACCCCTTAGCAGCACATAATAAAATGTAAGACTGGTTTACTTTTTATGTGTTTTTTAAGGAATAAATTTACAAAATTTCAGCTTTATATCAACAAACAACATTAATTTTTTCAGGGGTTGTTTCAACCCTCAAAGGCCAAATATTTTAAAATTATTTCTTAGCGCGTCTCTAGTACCTATGAGCATTCATACGTGTAACAAATTTCACGTTCCCAACGTTATTCAATTAATATTTATAGTTTTAGGGATTTTTAATACTTTTCAATCCCTTAGAAGAACGTTACAAAGTGTAAATCTGGTTTATTTTATATGCATCTTGTAAGAAAATAACGTACAAAATTTAAGCTCTCTAGCTTTCAGGAAAGTATACAAATTAATATTAATTGTTTTAGGGGTTGTTGCTACATTTTCAACCCTTAGCAAAACGCGACAAAAAGTAAAACTGGTTCACTTTTTATATATGATTTTAAGAAATAAATTTACAAAATTTCAGCTTTCTAGCTTTAAGGAAAGTAAACAAATAATATGTATGGTTTTAGGCCGTATGGTTTTTGAGATATAAAAGAAACAATATAGATGGTTTCAGGGGTTGTTTCAACCCTTAAACGCGAAATATTTTAAAATCCTTTCTTAGTGCGCCTCTAGCACCTATGAGTAATAAAATGTGTGTACCAAATTCCACGTTCCTAGGCCGTTTGGTTTTTGAGATATAAAACAAACAATATTTATGGTTTTAGGGGTTGTTTCAACCCTTAAACGCAAAATATTTAAAAATTCTTTCTTATTGCAAGTCTAAGGCCTGTAAGCAATATGTGTACCAAATTCCACATTCCTAGGCCATATGGTTTTTGAAATATAAAACAAACAATATTTATGGATTTAGGGGTTGTTTCAACCCTTAAACGCTAAATATTTCAAAATTATTTCTTAGTGCAAATGTTAGGCCTATGAGCAATATGTGTACCAAATTCCACATCCCTAGAGTCCATATGGTTTTTGAGATATAAAAAAACAATATTTATGTTTTAGGGGTTGTTTCAACCCTTAAACACGAAATATTTTAAAATCCTTTCGTAGTGCGCCTCTAGAGTCTATGAGCAATATGTGTACCAAATTTCACATTCCTAGGAGGTATGGCTTTCGTGATGAGTGAGTCAGTCAGTAGTATTTCAGCTTTATATAATATACTAGCTGACCCGTACGGCGTTGCCCGTGGTGGTTGGCATTTTCAGTCTTTTTAACGTAATTGTATTCTTTTTAAGTGTTCAGTCAGTGAGTGGTATTTGGCTTTTATATACTATATAGATCTTAAATAATAAAAGCACTATTGTCATAATAACAAAGATCTGAAATTATGATTTTAGTAACTTTCATCCCCCCAAACCCCTCCTAAAATTTCGAAATGTTTCATACCCTTTCTTAGTGAGCACCCCAAGAGGAAGCTACATACCAAATTTCATTCCAATCCGTTCGGTAGTTTTGGATTTAATAACTTTGATCCCCCAAACTCCCCCTAAAATCTAGAATTTTTTAAACCCTTTCTTAGCGAGCGCCTATGGTGCTAGAGGAAGCTACATACCAAATTTCATTCGAATCTGTTCGGTAATTTTGGAGAAATCGTGATTTAGTAATTTTTACCACCCAAACCCCCCTAAAATTTCAAATTTTTTAAAACCCTTTTTTAGTAAGCACCTATGACCCTAGAGGAAGCTACATACCAAATTTCATTCGAATCTGTTCGTTAATTTTGGAGAAATCGTGATTTAGTAATTTTTACCCCCCAAACCCTCCTAAAATTTCCAATTTTTTAAAACCCTTTTTTAGTAAGCACCTATGGCCCTAGAGGAAACTACATACCAAATTTCATTCCAATCCGTTCGATAATTTTGAAGAAATCGTGATTTAACTACTTTGATCCCCCCAAACCTCCCTTAAAATTTAGAATTTTTTGATACCCTTTCTTTAGAGCGCCTATGGCCCTAGAGGAAGCTACATCTCAAATTGTATTCCAATCCGTTCGGTAATTTTGGAGAAATCATGATTTAGTAATTTTGACCCCCAAACCCCCCTAAAATTTCCAATTTTTTCAAACCCTTTCATAGTAAGCACCT
>JAGFPH010000024.1:1532204-1573535 GCA_018207615.1 Philaenus spumarius
ATACTTTATAGATGTATTCATAGTTAAACTGTCTAATATAAGAGTATAAAACTTGTTCGGATTTTTATTAAAAATTAATTTGCAATTAATTGTTATGTCAAAAGTTTTACTAAATATGAAGAACAAATGTAAACACCTTGGTACATATATAGATGTAAAGTGTACTATAAATACATCTATAAAGTGTAGGCCTACTTTATAGACGTATTTATAGTTTCATTGTAATCTGTTAGATCCATTTGGTGAAACCGTGATGAGTCAGCGAGTGGTATTTGGCTTAAATAGATTTACTATTGGCTCCGCCCTGCTCGGCGGCGAAGCCAGTGCAAAAAGATTATAGTATACTCTGATATTTTCACGGAAATGACGTCTGAGCTGTGACCTATACATAGTTAATATAAGACAGAGATCCCCTCCAATAATTGGAATTACGGCATGCGTTTTAATTTCACCATTAATATTTAAATAATCAGTAACCAACATTTCAAACAAATTTTGATATTTCGACTAAATGATAATATAATTTGTAACACTAGATAATACAGTAAGCATTTTGCTTGCTTTTAACTAATCTATAAATCTGTTAGTTGTGATAAATAATGACCTGATTCTAAATTTGGCAAATTGGTTGCAAATAAACGTGTTTTGGCTCATTGTAGGCCTAACCTAAAATAAAGTTAAGTTTTTGATCCAAATCAGCAGTTTTTTTTTTAAATATGTAACAACAGATATTTGAATTGAATTATACTGCAAGTACTTTTCGTTGATTTTTGTTTGTGTTTGCTTTTAGTTTGTTAACCTAAACTAACTAGTAGTTCTGTGAACAGTAGACCTCGCTCGTTGAAATAACAAAAATGTGGTTTTGAGCTTAGGTTAAAAATAGTGTGCCAGAAAGGAAGTAAGCAAAAGGTTTAGCCAGTGAAACATTATTTTGTGAATCCCGCTATTCCGGGGTTTCTAGTTCTGGTTTTTTTTCTTTTCTTGAGCTTTAACTGCTAAAGATTTTCTTTTAGGGGGCATTGTATTTTATTTAGGTTAATAATGCGTAAGGTAACTAAAAATATCGCGTTATTGAGGGAAAACATAGAATTAAATATTTACATACTTAAATAACTAAAACTTAACAATGTATTTACAGTTCCATATCATATTCCAATATTAGAAATAATGAAACAAACGATATTAAAGCGTCGTGATAGTGATCTCAACCAATGTATCAACACTTCCCACGCTGTCCAACGGTCATTTTTTTATGTCCCTATTCGCCGCGAGGTGTCATTTGTTTCATCTCATTTTGTAATTCAAGTAAAGCTAAATCAAATACTTTTATGGAATAATAATTTACAAGTGTACAATTCAATTCTTTGATTTATTCCCTACACTCTCTTATAATAATTTGTCATTTTTGGGCAAAGGATATAGTATTCCTAAATTACTATTCAAAATAGGCCTAGTTTTGTTAGCAGTCTTGTAGTAGGAACATAAAAACTGGTGTTTTCAAAATAAGAAATTTGAAATTGATAAATATTTTTATACAGTTCTATTTAGAATTAAACTACGAAACTTTTTTACATTTATGAAAAAATTACAAACAATTTTTACTACTTTTATGTAGGCATAAAGTTGAACCTTTTCCTTTCGTTACTGAACATACTTGTTTCTTGAGCTAATAACTTTGTTAATTTTACTTCAATCATTTTTTTACTGGCATATATTGAATTCCTTAAACCTTTATCTACAAAAAAGATATGGAACACTTTTGAATTTTTTTATAATAAACTTATAAAAACATGGTTAAAATACAAAAACTTGGACGATTTTTAACAAATTTGAAGTTTGTGGCTATTTTGTGAGCTTACGGAAAAAAATCAAGAATACAATATTGTTTAAAATAAAATTAGCTACCCGCAAAATGTTATTAGTTTTTAAATTCGACTTGCGGTTAAGCCACAAACTGGCTTTGGAAAAAAGCTTACACTAAGAGACATGGTGTGGCCGCCATTTTTATTTTATTTAAGGGGTTAAAATGAAAAATGGAAAAAAACCGTTAGACACACAGACGAAATGCCAAACGGTCGAGCTAAAACGGAGACCTCGCTTCGCTCGGTCAAAAAAGCTGTTGTTTGTGAAAAATAATAAATTGATTCTAAATTTGCTAAGTTGGTTGCTATGGTAATGAATGTAAACAAATGATGTGATGCTAAGTTTTTGAATATCTTTTGCTAGCTATCCGAATAGCGGTTTTATCTGATATATGGGAGTAAACTATGGAATGTTCACTACCTTTATTAGTGTGCATCTATGACCCCATAAGAATACAAATTTAAATTTTCGTATTTGTATCCTAAGTAGTTTTTGCTCTACGTTGATTCAGTCAGGACAAAGCTGCTGCTGCTCTATACAGAGTGTTCATAAAGTCCCATTAACCCCCTTTATTATTTTGGTTATTGAAAATAAGTTAACAAAACTTTGGAAAAATACTGGGAAATAATAGTTAAGAGTAAGTGAAGACACACTCATGCTATTTAAAATACTTTCCACTATTCAGAAAAAAGTTTAGTAATTTAAATTATTTTAGTATAGGCCTATTGGGTTGTTAAATTTCATGATATTTGTAGTTGATTATACGAGTATGGTGTCAGTATTGGTATAAAGTAGGTAAACAGATGTTTTTACTTATTATAATAAGGGTTATAGTCTGCTCAGATCTGTGGAAGAAAACCCAAAATACTGCTCACATACATTACTTATTTGCGAGTAGCTATTTGGGAGCCATGGTTAGTCGGGCAAAGTGGTAATTTAATTTAAACAATACAATAAAGTACACTTACAAATGCGTTTATTTAGCTTGATATTTTATTGAATGAACACGTGTGTAAAATTTACTGTATACAACTGATAAAAACAATGAAATCGAAATCTGAACACAAAATTCTCACGCGAACAGTGTTTCAAACCGTAAACACAAAGTACAAATTTATCAGTGATTGTCTTGGGAGGTCCGATGCTTCTAGGTGTCCAACGTATGTATTTATTGTGTTCGCTACCAGTACTGCAACACCTTAAACGCGACCATTTGTCCTCCTTTTTGTTTGTTTTTTTAACAACTTTGTTTTAAATTTTTTACAAAATATTATAATTTTATACAAAGAAAACGATATTTTGTATTTGTCCTCCTTTTTGTTTGTTCTTATAACATATTTGTTTTTAATTTTTTACAAAATATTATAATTTCATACAAAGAAAACGAAATTTTGTATTTGTCCTCCTTATTTTTGTTCTTTTAACATATTTGTTTTTAATTTTTTACAAAATATTATAATTTCATACAAAGAAAACGATATTTTGTATTTTTTTGCGAATTTCCACACGAAAGATGAGGTGAGACTTAAGGTTGGGAGTAGTCAATGAGTACCAATGATGGTCCCCAGAACACACTTTTGGGGTGTCATTAAAAATTGTATTTATGTATGTATACAGAGTGTTCATAAAGTCCATTTAACCCCTCATTATTTGTGTTACTGAAAATAATTGAACAAAACTTTGTTTATATCTTGTGTTGCATAGCAGGACAAATTTTTTGACATATCTGAACCTTTATGATTTTGAGTGGCTTGAGAGGGGTAGGGAGTAACAAGTTTTAAATATAAAGGTTCGGTATTTAAATATAAATAAAAATGAAATGCTGTTCGCTGATTTGTGCATAAAACTGTGTTTTCCCACCTTAAAATTCATAATTTTTGTAATAAAAATCCTCAAATGTTTTATACTCTAATACGGACAAACTATATAGAGCGTCTGTTACAATAGCGCGTTGCCTGTCCAGTCTCGTGGCTTATCGAGAACTCTTCGGCTTTGTTTAGGCAATCAAAAGGCAAAAAAAAAGTAGTTTTACTAGACCTGCATAAAACTGCTGTTGCCCATAGCGGCGCCCTTGAAACAGTGTTTCAATAGGAAGACCATAGAGTTATTCAAGTAGATAGTAGGCAGTGATTAGGTTAAATTGATAGTGAAGTAATTTAATTAAATTATGGCGACAGATTGCAGTGGATGGGTAGTTTAAACACTTTAGTTTCAGGTTTTTTTTTTTTAGAGGATGGAATGCTCTTAAGCAGACCTCTCAGCCAGAGAGGTAATGTGGGACTCGCGAGAAAGTGTTTCTGTTGAGGTTCGCACAGCTACGTGGACGACTCCATCCCGACCGGGATGAATGTCTTGAATACGTCCCATTGGCCAAGAAAGCGGTCGAGTTTGGTAGTCATGTATGAGAACTAGATCACCGACATCGAGGTTTTCCGATAGTCTGGTCCATTTTGAACGATACTGGAGAGTATGAAGATAATCTCTGCTCCATCGTTTCCAGAATCGGTGAGTAAATGATTGGACGAGTTGCCAGTGGTTTAGGCGGTTATCCCGAATGGATGTAAAATCCTCTTCCGGACCAATAAGAAAATCACCTAGTGTAAGAGCGTACCTGTTGGATCATTGGATAATGGTGTCAATGGTCGTGCATTTAAAATATCCTCAACTCTGGCTATCAGCGTTATGAAATCCATGAAGAACACGCGTTGTTCGCCTAAGATTCTCAAAAGATGATGTTTCGCACTCTTGACTGCGCTCTCCCAAAAACCTCCCTGATGAGGTGCTGCTGGAGGTAGAAAGTGAAAATTTAGGTTATGCTCAGTAGCAAAACGATTAACGTAATGTTTAAATTTGCATTGTTTGCGTAACTTGGACAAGATGTTTTTCTGCGGCGGCGCCCATGAAGTTAGTTCCGCAATCTGAGAAGATATCAGAACAGAGTCCTCTGCGAGATATGAACCTAGTAAGTGCGGCGATATATTCGTCAGTTGATAAGTCCATGGCGACTTCTAAAATGGACAGCTTTTGTGGCGAAGCATATAAAAATGCACAAATACACCTTTACAGTGATTGCCTGGCGCAAAGTATGGACTTTAACATGAAATGAACCCGCATAATCAACTCCGGTTTTCGTGAATGGTTTTGAAGGTGTATGCGGTTCTTGGGAAGATCTCCCATTAGAGGAATCTTGTGAGATGGTTTGGCTCTAAAACATGTAATACATTTAAAAAAACAAGTGCGAATGATACTTCTCGCAGAAAGAATCCAGTAAGATAATAATGACTGTAACAACTGAGGTCCTGCATGTAAATATTTAATATGGTAATAATTGATAATTAGAGTAGTTATATGATGTTTTTAGGTAGAATATAAGGATGTTTGACGTTGTAATTCAATGCTGATTGAGTAACTCTTCCTCCTACGCGTAACATTTGATTACTGTCAAGGAATGGTGATAGGCGTTGCAAACGGGTGGTACAAATTTTATTATTATTTAAAAGTCGAATATCTTCAGAAAAACGAGTGTGTTGTATTATTTTAACCATCCGTTATTCAGCTGTAATGATTTCTTTCAATGACAGTGGTCCAGTGAGTTTAACTTTATTCCTGCAGTTATGAATCTTAAAAGGTACGCATAAATGCGTTTAAGTGTTGTTCAATTTGAACATTTATTTACTAGGTCCCGATAAAATTCCTATGTGAATTGGGTTAATGCGGATTTCTGGAAGAATCTCCATCACTTGAATTTGTGATTTTGGCCATGCATGGTCAGAAAGTCTTAGCCAATTTGGCCCCGACCACCACAGAGTGTGGTTAACAAATGAAGACGAGGAAATTGGTCGCGTGGTACAATCAGTAGGATTGTGACTCGAGGAGACATGAGACCATTTTTCAGGTGAAACCCAATCTTGAATTTGAGTGACCCTATTAGCAACGTACACTTTTAATTTATACGAAGATGTTCTTATCGCTAGTGTCACGAATGAATCAGGCCAACAACGTGTCAGATCAATTTTGTATATCGATGCAATTAAGTTGGTACAATAATGCATTAACTTAGCGAGCAGATGTGCTCCACAAAGTTCTAGACGTGGTAGGGAAATGCGTTTCAAAGGTGCGACCTTTGATTTTGCTATTAAAATTTGCGTTTTAACTTCGTTGTAAATACACAATAGCTGCGTAGCCTTGTTCAGAGGCGTCGCAAAAACCATGAAGTTGTATATTAACTGCGTCATATAAGTTGGTGTAGCGAGATATTTAAATCTTTTCTAAATTCCAAGCATGAGTAAAATTGTCAGGTAGCGCGTCATCCCAACCTACTCCAATTGTCCAATTGACCACAACAATTGAATAATACACTTAGCATGAAATGTAATTGGTGATAGCCAGCCGCATGGGTCATACAAATGTGCGATCACAGACAAAATAGCTCGTTTTGTGTATATTGGTTCTGTTTTGTTAATCGTATATGACAATACATCAGTAGACGGCGTCCACTTTAAACCTAATATAGAGAATAGAGGTTGGTTAGGCGATGTGAAATACAAAGGCTTTTCGCGATAACTTTCAGGAACTGCTTGTAATAACTCAGGTGCGTTTGAAGACCATTTCCTTAATTCAAATTCCCCTTTGGCGAGAAATTTGATAAGTTGTGTTTGTAATTGTAACGCAGTAGGCACGTCATGTGAGCCGGTTACTATGTCAAGTACATACATATTGTTTTTAATGACTTGCGATGAGAGAGGGTACTGAAGACCCTCATCGTGCACTAGTTGATTTAGTGTACGAATTGCGAGATAAGGTGCGGTCTTTAAACCATAAGTAACTGTTGTTAGCTTATATATTAACAGCGGTTGTGAGGAGTGCTCTCTCCATAAAATTAGTTGATAATCTTGATCATAGGGTGCGATTTTTATTTGTCGGTACATATGTCTTATATCACATGAAACAACAGTGTTGTAGCGCCTAAATTATGTCAAATATATTATTCTGAAGCTCCACAATGTAAAGTATCATTGAGGGAAAGTCCGTTTGTAGTTTTTGCGCTTGCGTCGAAAACAACACGAAGTTTTGTTGTGTGAACTATTTTCCTTTAACACTGCGTGATGTGGTAAAAAGAAATGTTGATTTTGTAAAACAGATTCACTGACTAATTGCATATGTCCGGACTTGAGATAATAATAAATGCAGAGTATTCGCGTCTTAAATTGTGATTTGTATTAAAAGATTTTTCTAGGCTTAAGAACCGTTGTCTAGCTTGCTCGAAAGAGTTTTCTTTCAAAGTAAAAGTCAAAGGGTTTATTTTAAAAGTAAGCGAAGCAACAACATATCGTCCACTACTTTCACGAGTGATATTAGAAATGTAGTGGTTTTCACATTCCATTTCATCTGTGTTCGTCTTGGTTACAAGAGGAGGTTCTTCATATCTTCATCCCTTAAAAGTAGAACGGACACCCCCATTGAACATAAATCTGGCGTTTACAAAATAAAATGCCAAGAGTGTAACAAATATTACATAGGACAAACCGGGAGAAATTTCATAGACCGTAAAAAGAACACCTCCCCTGCAACAAAACCAACATCACCAAGTCGAACTACGCACGTCACCTTGCTGAAAGCAAACACAGACCAGATGATTTTAAATCCAGTGTAGAAGCCATACATGTTTGCAAAATGAATTCGAGATCTACAGAGCCTTCAAAAACGATCCAGATAACATCTTAAATTATCAACTTTCAACTTCCAATCGCATCGTTTGTATGATACGGCTTTAAATTATTTAAAAACGCCCAACAGAGGTCGTTACCAGCTGGATTGTTAGCTATTGCCGGCAGTACTCCGACAGACATGACTGAGTGCACTATGGTGTCAGACACGTTGATGTTTATTTGTGTTAGTGTATGTGTTGTGTGGTTTTTTTAATGAATGACGAGATCCTCTGAGTGAAATAAATATTATCTGATGATGGGGTCAAGACCCCGAAACCAGTCAAGAATCAACTCAATTGAAGTCACAAGACGGACCTACAAGGTAATTAATAGATTATATTTATTTGTGACTTGGCACCAAAAAATTAATATTAGGCCTAAACAATTTATACAATAGCGTTTTGTTTGTATGCAATCGAGGCGTTTATTTGGAGTTAAATGTTGAAAAACGATACATTTATATATTTTGTGCGAACAATTGTTACAGTACGCACAATTAGCGGTTGAAGGTTTTGTGACATGATAAACATTGTGAACGGGTTTAGATTTCTTAAAATCTGTAGACTGTTTGCTGATAATTTGTTTAAAATTAGCGGTTTTCAGAGAATCGCTCTGAGTTGCGGCTGCGTCTTCGAAATGTATACATTCGTCGTTTAAAAATTGCATTAATTGATTAATTGTCGGCATACTATGATCGGAGGTGCGTTTGTCTTCAAAGCTCTTGCGAGATTCATTTTCGAGTTTTCTTAACAAAATAGTTAATAATGTTAATTCTTGACTAATATCATAATTCAGACATTTTAATGCTCGCGAGTTTCCCAAATAAACATCTAAAAACTGTCTAGTACTTTTAAAAAAGGCAAGATTAACCGTCGGCATGTCAAAAATTGTATTTATATGATAGCCAATTAACACTGGAGTATTTTGATATCTGTCACAGAGTGTATCCCATGCTATTCGATAATTAAGTGGTGCGACAGGTAGACCCTTTATCAATTTTAAAGGTTCCCCATGTATCAAGTAAAAGATAAGAGTAAAAGATAAGTGAACTTTTCTATTGTAGACAAGGATTCGTTTTGGTGGATTGTAATATGGAACATATGATAAAATGTTGTCCATTCCGACAACTTAGTTGGCACAATATTCCGTTGAAAGTTGGTAGCGAAATTCGAGGCAACTTAATTGAAGCTTTGTTTATATCCGAATGGTGTGAGAAACTTGACGTATTAAGTGTATCAGGTGATCCAACATTAGGTAACATTAATTTAATGTTAGTTTTAGCTGAGATTGCTAAGTTAGCAATTCCGTCCTGTATCTTGAGTACTTCTTTAATTTGCGTATCCGTGGTATTTTCATCTCGACAAAAGAATCAAATGAAGCGGATTTTTAAATAATACTGTCGTAATACTCAATAAGTTTTTTCTCAATAAGCGGCGTTATAACGCTTTCGTTGCTAGCTTCAGCAATCGAAAGAACTGAGTCATATATTGTGGTGAATCGACCTGAGATGAGTTCAGATTGGCGTAAAAATGCAGAGAAACGCATAATTATTTTTGTATTTCCAATTCGGAATAAGACAAATCAAACTTCAAACAGTTGTGAGGTTATAAACCAATATAACCTTGTTATTATGAAAAGGTACATGTATATATTTTTAAGATATATATATAACTAGCTGACCCGGCAATGCTTCGCTATTGCATAATTATTTCGGTGAAATAAATGCGACAAATGATGGTAATTTTGTGTGTCATAAGGATATGAATCGTAGGTTCTAAACCATGTCATTTATACCACTTCATAGCTGTACACTATTTACATGTTGTCATAGGACCTAGTTCAACTGTTTTGTCTTTGTGATAATCGGTGTTGAAGTTGTATTGAAACCCTGACATTGATTTTTCAGACCTTGGAAGCACCTTCATGTGACATCTTTTATAACTGTATTTTTCAACGGCAGCCATTTTGACCTGGGGATTTTGTTGACTGTACTTTTTGGAAACCTCACGATGCACGGCAGGAGTTTTTGCATTTTATCTTTTGACAGACTCCCTATGTGCTTTAGCACGATTAGTCTAGTATTAGAAAAACGTTTTCGCCATTTTTTCAACGTTTCTGGGTGGTTTGAACAATGAAACAATGATCTGACTCAACAGTATCAAATGACAAACACGGTTCTGTCGACTGAGACTGAGAGTTTTGGAGATCATTGTCTGAAAGCTACCAAATTTCCCCAATATTATCCTCCGAAATATAAGAGGGAACGGGAGTATCAGGAATAGAAGGGTTTAGAGGAATGAGAACATCAAAATGATAAGCCCAACTGATGCACCAGTGCCTTGTGGTCAGTGAGTAAGAAAGTGAAAGTGAGGGAGGGGCAAGGTACAGTTATTTGTACCAGGTTTCTTGTTTCAAGGCTAAATACATTTTAAGAAATCGTGATCAGTATGTAGGCAACAAAATAAAAAATCCAATAACCAATATTTTAAACCCTTCAAAAAAATGTTGCAAAACTTAACCGTATAATATTTTGTGTAACGGGAATATCTATCTCATAAATAGTATATATTGTTTGAGATTTCACCATGTTTAGACAAATCGTTAATTAGATATGATGATAAATATATAGATCGGGGCAGCAAAATATATATATATAGATGCCCCGATCCGGATTTGCATGGATCGATAGAGAGATCAAAGTTAAATGTATATTAACCAAAAAAATATATCAATAAATATATTATACTATGTATTTTAATAGGGATTTTTTGTAAATTTGACACCCCCGACCTCCCCTAAAATTTTGAATTTTTTTAAACCCTTTCTTAGCAAGCACCTATGGCCCTAGAGGAAGCTACATGCCAAATTTAATTACAATCCGTTTGGTAGTTTTGGAGAAATCATGATTTAGTAACTTTGACCCCCAAACCCCCCTCCCCCGACAATTTCGAATTTTTTGAAAACCTTTCTTAGTTAGCACCAATGGCCCTAGAGGACGCTACATACTAAATTTCGTTCCAATCCGTTTGGTAGTTTTGGAGAAATTGTGATTTAGTAACTTTGACCCCCAAACCCCCTTAAATTTCGAATTTTTTGAAAACCTTTCTTAGTTAGAACCTATGGCCCTAGAGGAAGCTACATACCAAATTTCGTTCCAATCCGTTTGGTAGTTTTGGAGAAATCGTGATTTAGTAACTTTGATCCCCCCCCCTTAAGATTTCAAATGTTTTTGAAACCCTTTCTTAGTGAACACCTATGGCCGTAGATTAAGCTACATACCAAATTTCGTTTAAATCCGTTCTGTAGTTTTTGAGAAATCGTGATTTAGTAACTTTGACCCCCCCCAAAGATTTTGAATTTTCACCCCTTTCTTAGCAAACACCTATGGCGCTAGAGGAAGCTACATACTAAATTTCGTTCCAATCCGTTTAGTAGTTTTTGAGATTTTGTGATGAGTCAGTGAGTGAGTGGTATTTGGCTTTTATATATATATAGATTGTATTCACAAATTTTAAGATCAGTAGGCCTAGTCCTTCAATACATAGGTTGCACAATGTTAGGCCTATTTTCTAAGTCAAAATGTGAGACTGTAAGCAATTATTAAAATTGCAAGAAAGGAATTAAATAAACAATAACATAATTATTTTTTCTAAGCAATATTCACTCCAGATATAATAGTACTGTGTTTACAATTTAGTTGTACTATGTAAATAATTTCACTTTTCTTGACACAATCACTCAAAATGTTAAGAATTATTAATTAAATTCAAAAGAACGATTAAACAATAATAATTTTATTACAAGAATAATAACCTTGACAACATTGTAAATTCAAACGATGAACGCTTGTTTGTAAACAAGGAAGGTTACAACTGTCAACTATCAGCTTATTTGATTCCAGTATCACAGCAGCGATATCTGGTAAGCTATTGTGTATGCATATGATCGTATCTGCGGAGAGGACTGCGCAGTAACAATCTTACTTTACAAAGATATTATACAAAATTAAATGCCTGACCATAGCGTGGCTCAGTATATGAATTATTATGAATAATTATCTTTAAATCCGGATACGAGGGTCCAAAAATGTTGCGTAATTAAAGCTCTTGATTTAATAGACTTTAATGTTCGAGGGACCAAATTGCTTACGCAAGTAAACATATTGAAATTAGAACAATTAATTATACTCTTGTCTGTATTAATGTAGAATTGTGGCTTTATATGTTCATACTTCGACCATGGTTTGTCCCCCCCCCCCCCCCTAGTTTTGATCCTGGGTACGCCCTTGTACCATCACCTTATGATGCAAGATTTATGAGGACGAGGAAAGTTGAAAAGATTATTTTAGACTATGTAAAGAAGAATTCAATGAAGAGTTCGCTCCATGCGTTTTCTCTAGCATTTGAGTCACGGTAATCAGACAAACGAGGGTCCCAAAGAACACGGTGACATCTCACTGCTTTTATTAACTGTTCCATGTAGATTAAAACAAATCTAAACTAATATAACAAACGTAATATATAAGGAAACACAACCCACGTGTTTAACACAAAGTACGAAAGCAGACAGCTCCTCACTGGTCAACAAACCCTAGCGCCCCTAGCGGGACTGTTAAGAAACTGAGTTAGCGCATTCGTGATACTAAACGTACAGTATGCATGCAGACGTTCAGAAAATCGCCTCGGGAGCGATTCAAAAACATATGCATCCAGACGTATGCAGACGGGTGGATTTCTGTGTGTGTTGGCACATTTTGATAAGCAGGGGAGCGATTTTTCGTCCGTTCGTCTGCTGCTGTGTGGGCTAGCCTTAACTACTACACAGACACGGTCGGCTCGCTTACCTGATCCTCCCCGCCCGGGGCACCTACTGGGCACTCTACTTGTTGAAATAATTTTTTAAATTTCATTTTATAAGTTAAGGAAATTATTAGCATTGTTATCTACGTAAAACAACAAGAACAAACAGTCCAAACACGACTTTATTTCATCGATTTTTACAAATAAAAGGCTATAAATAAACACAAATAGCACTCATTCATCAAAGTATTGCATTTTTAAACTTTTTACGATTAGAAAAAAGTTATATGCGAGCACTGCAAGGCATTGTTTAACTTAAGATTTTAACTTTGTACAATTTGTACACGCAAATGGTCCAACTAACTATATACAATTTATACACGCAAATAGTCCAACTAAATTTATACAATTTGTACCCGCAAATGGTCTACCTAACTTTATACAATTAATACACGCAAATAGTCCAACTAAATTTATACAATTTGTACCCGCAAATGGTCTACCTAACTTTATACAATTAATACACGCAAATGGTCCAACTAACTTTATACAATTTATACAAGTAACTTGTCCAACTAACTTTATACAATTTATAGATTTTGCCCCATTTTGCTGTACTATTTTTTTAATAAAATATTAATTATTTTTCTTTTTGCATTCAGAATTACATAAGCTTTCAAACGATATGCTACACAACTGTATTCAATTCAACCACTCGAAATCAATATTGAAAACATCTAAATGGCTGTAACTAAATTTTTTAAAATACTCCCAAATATCGTTGTGTGGCATATCGTTTGAAAGCTTATTTAATTCTGAATCCAAAAAGAAAAATAAATGATATATATATAAAAAAAAAAAAAAAAATAGTTCTGCAATGTGGGGCAAAATCGGAAAACACGATTTCGTAGTTTTTTGCCGCCATTTTTAATCGGTTTAAGATATGGATGTGAAAATTTCACCATTGGTTTTCTCTTGAAATTATACATCGAAATGATGTATCACATGACCACCTTCCCATTAAAAAAAATTAAGTTCATTCCAAGATGGCGGACAAAAATTTCAAACTCGCCAAAAAGTAGTTCTTTTAGATTCGGATGAATAATTTTGTCCCCAAGAGTGTGGTATTTAAAAAAAAACGCTATTTGAATAATTGCTGGTTTTAAATGGATTTAGGATGAGCAATGTCCGCGTAACCTACCCCCGCTATAGGGAGTCGCTGGTTGCTTTCTGCTTTATTAGAGCCGACCCTTAACGAACTATAACCATTTAATCCAATAAAGATAGCCATGATGGGAATCGGTGAAAGGAAAGGAGGCGACGTTCTCAAACACAGTATTACTGTAGGCTTCACCGGTCGAAAGAAACGTATTTCCGTGTCGATCCCGTAGGTATCGGGTTCCTGTAACCACGGTACGAACACTATAAATAAAAAGCGACCTTTTGAAAAGATCGATAATGCTAGACACGAGGCGCGTCACGTAGCTCCCGTTCGGCTGGCTACTAGCTATAAACTATAACTACAGACAAGGCCGCGGACATGAGGGTACCGTGACGTCGGCCCGTTATCGGAAGGCCGATTTGACATGGTTAATTTCACTGCCACTGGAAATAAATTTCGAAAGAATTTGTTTACACAACGGTTCAATTAAGTACTTAGAAAATTTCCTTCGACTGCGATTATCCTAGTACTGTAACGTCAATGTCAGCGGTAGTTTTCCACAAGGCTCCAGAAGGCTGTGTGTATGTGTGCACGATCCGATCCGACCATCATACTAGTCTACAACTAGTCTTGTTGTAACTGAATTTTACATTCGACGAAAACATAGTTGCGAAAAAGTATTGACCAATACAAGTAGCGAGATCGGAATCATGGAATTCAATATCGAATTCACTAAACTTAATTCTACCCTACTTGGGAGCAGGAGTGCCCATCCCCCCCAAAGCCTATGGCGCAAATCCCCCCCAAAACCTGCCTGTGGGTTCCCTCTCCCAAATAAAGTAGACATTTTATGCCATTTAAGCAAAAAAAAAAAAAAAAACATAATTTACGCATAGTTGTTTTTTTTTTCTTAAAAGTGTTATTTTATTCTCTGAACCCTTTGCGCTCGATTGGCCAGTACTGCTGACCATACGATATTATCAGTCAGCTCTGAATATTTATTTGACCTTGCGGCGTCAACAACTCTGAATTATTTTTTACTACAATCTGAAATGTTGTTAGTGTGTATTTATTTCTTGTTTAACAAAATCGTGGGCTTTTAGTAAGTCTTTTATTTTGCCATACAATAAAGTATATATATTATATTGTTATTGGTGAGTTTTTGGTTTAGCTGTAAATATATATATAGTTATAATATATTTTAATGAATAAAATAAACCATTGGGTCCATTGTATACAACTTATCGAACAACATTTTTAGGTAATTTAAAATAAAATAAAATTAAGAACTTTTTAACAAAAAAAAAAAAACACTTAAAACCTATAATAAACTAATTAACTTTTGTTGCATTAAATTACTTCAAACTTTAAAAACACTAGCCTAGACCACCGCAACATAAAACTTAACTGCTGATAAGGTTATAATGTAACGAATATTGCTACGTTTTGATACAACATGACCAGAAAAAAAAACGGGAATTAATTAGATTAAGATTCGGACTTTAGATTTCAGCACAATTCAGACAAAATAAAACTACTAAATATAAATTAATGCAGATCATTTGTGTGACCAGTCCTGCTGGTCATCCGGGCGTTCGAGGGATTTTACCTTGTCCAGTACTGCTGGTCATCCGAGCTGAGAGCAACGTAACTTGCAAAAACAATTCAGACTTGATAAAGAAATGGCTGTGGCCAGCATTACTGGCCATCTGAGCCCAGAGGACTTTTATTAAAAATCCTACCAGAGTGAAAAGGGTTAAAACAACCCATTAGGTAACTTAAAGTGTACAGTTAAATCCAATAACTTATAAAGTTTTTCATAAAAATATGTTTATGGAAAAAAGGAGGTTCTACGTATTTATAAAATAATACAAATACACAAATTCAGTAAGATTTATTAGCAAAAACAACACATTACTACTTTTGAAAGTAGCAGAAGACATCATAATATTAAATAAGTTCTTTAACCTCTAATGCTTGGTGAAAAAGAAATCCTTGTTATTGGTGGTAATCGTATGTAATGTAACATGTTAAAGTATTAAACTAGCTATCCGAATTTAATAAAAAAAAGTAATATATAGTTGAAAATACAAAAATAAATTTACATTCATTGATAATTAAGAAAATATTGTAAGAAAATAACAATAAAAAACTACAATACATTTAGAAGACAAGTAGTAGGTACGTAACCGATTTGGAAGAATACAAAAACATAATACAAATAAATGATATTTCATGCATTACAAAATTAAGTGAGAATAAAATTGTTTTAATATTATTTTGATAAAATTAGACTTTGATTAAAAAGTAGTTAGAAAGTAATAATATCAAATATATTTCAAAAGAACTTAATAGAATAAAACTAACAGGCCAGACTCGTTAGATGTTAGTTTCTAGATAATCGCGGGCGGGTGCTTTGCATTGTTCAAAATGGTCTTGTTGTCTTGTTATGAATGGGCAACTGGTAGAATAATCGCTTCTATATCAACAATCTGATGGTCGCAGAGCTATGATCGCACCAGTCGCTTCAATCATAACATTAACCCGATAGCAAATGGAAGTCAAAACGGACGTACCAGGTTAAATTTAATCGAACAAAATATCACTGAACGAAATCATGAGATGTCTTTCAAAATTAAAAATGGTCCAATCAAAGGAAAAACGAACACATCTACGAAGAAGCAAGACAACACCCAAATAAAATAAAAAACGAAAACAAACACTGAAATGGAGAGGAAAGAGAAAATACCCTTAGTTCAACCCTCCCAATATCACGGCTTACCATCTGAAGATACAGATACTTTTATATCCAGATAAGAAGTGGCTTCAAGAGCTTACGGATGGACAGCCAAATCACAAATCAATATATTAATTACATACCGTAACGTCGAAGACAACCAAATAATAGCACATGTAATACAGGGTTTAAGACCTGAAATTTGCGAACATATAATAACAATGGAGAATAGAACACTAGACCAAAGAATCTAAGGAAAATTGAACAACTTTTTCAAAAAAAACCTAAATCACCAAAAAATACTTAGGAATTACGGAAAACCACAATAGCACGGGAACTAGACGATTTGAAACCATTAAAACCATGACAGAGCAACTTACAGAAATTGTACACACATTAGGGTTAAATATACAACAGAAAGGTTATAAAACAAACACTTTTCAAATAAACGGTACCAGAAACTGGCACATACTTTCTCACAAACATATTTAAATTATTAAACAGATTCACAGTGACTTCATTTTTGTAGGAGAGGTGATAGGTGAGGAGAGGTGATTTTAAACTAGGAGATTAACTAATAAATATTATTATTATTAGCTAGAGATAAAACTATTCGCTAGATTTCGAAAAAATTTGCACCAAACACGTCAATCAGGCCTGTATAAATGCACGAAAGAAGATTTTGAAAAATTTTGAAAAACAACCCCATTCTTGGCCAAAAAACAACTAAAAATCAGTTATTATTATTAGCTAAACAAGAATTTTTAAAAAGATACGGTTTTTTTGGTAGGGTACATTAAGGGCTGCAAATAGGCCAAATTTGATCGAAATTGATAGAGCCGTTTTTTTTTTTTTAAAATAATAATACCCTAACTGATTTTTTCTGGGTTTTTTGGCCAAAAAGGTTTTTTTTTCAAAATTGTTCAAACCCGTTTTTCGTGCATCTATACAGGCCTACTTGACATGCATGGTGCAAATTTGTTTGAAATCGATCGAATAGTTT
This sequence comes from Philaenus spumarius, assembly GCA_018207615.1. NCBI lineage: Eukaryota > Metazoa > Arthropoda > Insecta > Hemiptera > Aphrophoridae > Philaenus > Philaenus spumarius. Next base: position 1,549,477 of record JAGFPH010000024.1, read on the forward strand.
TCGCTCTAGCTTTGTATACATACAGACAGACATTTTGTAAAAACCACTTTTTTGGACTCAAGGGTCAAAAAATGAATATAAGACCAACAATGTTCAAAACAATGTAGGACAAAACTACACAATATGTAAAATAAATAAATAATAATACACCGAACAGATTTTTCTTCCGAAAATACAACTGCAATATGTAAAATGGACAACCATACAAATGAAGAAAGTGATTTCCATCCAAAAAGAAACAAGCAATACATAAGTCAATAAAACTGTTTTGTATTAAAAATTAGTTAAAAAAAAGTGAATAGTAATACTACTTTCAATGGATTTTTTAATGATTTGAACAGAAGTTTTTTTCTTTGATTAGACGACAAGACAAACTGGTTCACTCACTTCCGCTCATTTAAAAATTATGAATTTGTTTTCGTTTTAAAGCTGACTAAACGTAGTTTATAACGATGTAAATTTGATATTGAAGTTAGAAAATAGTCAACCTTTAACCCTATTTGAATTTAGACGAATATTTCTAATAGTATGCAAATTATTTCTAATAATAACTTTTTCTGCACTATATTTATGTGTACTGGGAACGTTTTTTTACTATTTATTTCACGTCATTTTCGAAATCACCAATCTAAAGAGCATAAAATGAAGATAATAGTAAATTTCATATTTGTATCGTTAAACTCATACTTGTTGGAAAGCACGTTTATTACAGAAACCAAAAATATACACTTTGTAAGGCATTTGTTGATGATTTATGCGCAAACGCAGTTTGGACGAAAGGCTGCATTTTTAATTCGAGCCGTGACGTCATCTGATGAAATGCGCTGAACCCGTCCAAAACTCATCTTTCTGAGTAGTACCCCTTATCTACTTTCACCGTTTTATACCATGGTTTTGGGACTTTTGTCAGGGGGAGGACAGTTGTTTGCAGAATGACCTTGGCAGGCTCTCAATACTGTAAATGTCTATAATACAGTATGTTTATACTTTGTTTACACCAGACGCGGCACCCTCTATCGGCTCGTCTCTACACTGCACTACAAGCAGTAGTAGTCGAATTGCCTGGCTGTCAATAATACGGTACTTTCACACGAATAATTGGAGATTTTTAACATATAGAAACAACAGATTATCTCCTAATTTCTTGGGGGGAATCGTCAAATCTTCATATTTTATATTGATTTTAATCAGGAACATATGAAAATTCCCCCCCAAACTGTGAAAAACACCCCAAAAATAGATTCCCCCCCAATAATTCTGATGGCGCAACTTGCGCCATCAAACCATGCTGTGGGCACCCCTGCTTGGGAGATAACCACAACTATTTAACCAGAGCTAGAGGTAATTCTGCAACACTGGCGCACATACCAAAATTCTTTAAAAATAAACCAACTTATATTTGTATTGCATGATTGTGATACCGAGTCACTACCAATTATTGATAATAATACTACCTTAATAAGGTCGGTCTTGTGACTTCTTGTCGTGATATTCTGAGCTGACGCCATCATCCGGTCCTATTCACTCCGAAGAGATCGTCTTACATTAAAATAAAAACATCTCCTCAACAACAGTTCCAACATCGCCAAGTCTAATTACGCACTACACCTCGCCGAATGTGGGAATGGTTAAACTGGTCCGACGGTCAATATTTTGGGGTTAAACTGATCCGACGGTTAGCGCCAGGGCTGAGGTTGAACTGGCCCAACGGTACAATGTCAAAACAAAGATTCAACTTAAGATAGTTCTATCGTTAAAGCAATATGACCTTTAAAATAATTAAATAAATAATTGAATAGGTTAGGTCTCCGCATCCCATTTCGGAAGAGGAGGATGTTTCTTCTTTTGGCGTTGCTCAAGTTTTTCTTACGCACGTGACATCGTCTCGGGTGATATATTGTCAATCACGGGATCGGGAGCGGACGCTATCTCTGTTCTGATGGTTTTTTCAGGTCGTTCTAGTAATGTGTCACTCGCCTTGCGTTTCGCACAGTTTGAAATGTAATTTCTACTTAGGTTGGAACACTGTTCGTTTCTATGTACAACCACTGTCTTTATCGAAATTTCACCCACGTCAACCGTGAATAGATGCACCGAACATCGTTTTCTTCTAGAACATCGCCACTTCTGACCGCATTGTGTCTTGTCACCCTTTGGGTATTTAAATCCCTCATACTACTAATTTCATAGAATACGTTGCAACGCACTAAACACTGCTACGAGTACTACGAAAGAGAACTTAGACAGAGATTAGGAAAAATCCACTGGTCCTGCCTACTGCCTGTCGGACCAGTTTAACCCCGACCCTTCTCTACGGAACAGAAATGCTTTTGACCATCGGACCAGTTCAGTTCAACGCGCCCAATGTAACCGTAGCACGGGCGACTTAAACTCGTCGTACCACTTCCGCCATTTGTACGATACGGCTATTAATCACTTGCAAAAAATAAACAGAGATAACCATCGGTAGGTCTTGCGTCATACCGTCAGTAGGCCTACCTTAAGGTATGTTTTCCTAGCAACGGGTTTTTTGCGCCGTGGTCGACGTGATACGCTGAGCGTTTTACGTCGACCACTTCTTTCCAGAAATTAAGTAGGAGTGTTTTCCTAGAGGTCGCACAACGCCTGCGGGAAACGTTTTACGCCGGCGCAATAGATCCGACTGCTTCTAGAGGAGCCTATTACGCTATACGCTGTGTGATTTACTTTGATTTTAGTGGCATTTGATTTCAGGAAGTGTGTTATTTTTTGAGGTCCATTGTTCAAAATGTAACAAAATACCGCTAACAGTGAGGTTTTCTGTCGATGAGGATGAAGTTTTAATTGAGTCTGTACAGAACCATGCAATATTGTATGACTTGAAAGACGCAGAGTGCAAAAACATTTTGAAGAAAGACAGACCTGATTTTGAATGAACCTGGAAAACTACTAAAGAAAGAAGGTGTGTTTTCTTCTTCTTCATGGAGATGGCTCTTGATCAAAGTTGTAGAAAATTCCTTCGTTTATACGATTTTGGAACACACCATTCAATTCTTTCCTGAACATTGCGAACTTCGTTATTATAAACTCTTCTACCCGGTCATCATCAGTGATTTAATTAATTATTAACATCGCTGTCAACTTTATCTTCTTGCATATTGCCTCCATTTTGTGAAACTAAACACTAAACACTACACGTGACTAGGTAGCTTACTGAAAACGAAAACTGACACCACCTACGTCGTCCAAAAACACGTCGCTCTAGGAAAACACTTTCACGCAGCGTTAATACATTTCAACGTGATTAAGACAAATCGGTTCTGCGCTGCGCTACGTAAAAAACCCGTCGCTAGGAAAAGGTACCTTTACCGGTCACGTTAAGATGCGCAGCTATTTTAATTTATGTATTAGTGTCATGTGTATATGTGTAACATTTTTATTTTATTGTACGACGATCTATTCGGCGTGAATAGGACCGGATGATGGCGTTACAGCTCCGAAACATGTGGTCAGAATATCACTAGCCTACAAGAAGTCACAAGTCGGACCTTATTAAGGTAGTATTACTATCAATTATATTTTTAGTAAATTTATAAATAGGCTACCATTTGACATATAAAAATATAAAATGAAAAAATACAGCTAAGTTTAAAGGACTATTAACAACACTTATATAAAAAAACCACTGTATTCTATTAAGAAATACTTTGAATTGCCGTGATGTAATCGCGTACATAATTAATTGCTGTAGTTAGTCGGCCGACTATCCCTGACCTGGGCCTGATTAAGGTCTTAGAATAAAAAGTTTCAGATTTTTTATTTTTTCCATGTCTTGTACTAGAACACCTGCCTCGATGGTGAATCTCAAATCTCCTTTACCTACGGAAAGTGATTTATATTATTTATGAGCGAATCGCTGAATGAATAGTTAAATATTTATTTATTTATTATTCCATAAATCAAATTTTACAAAAAAATTAACTAAATAAATTATCGTCTATGGATTAGTGCCCACATAGACACGAGGCCTGTGCGTGGGCACGAGTCGTGCACAACATAACTTTACAATAATAATTGTGGAAAAAGAAGAGAGAAGAAAAAAAGAAGAAAAACACAATTTTAAAATGTTCAAAAAATTATAAATAGGTCACCACTAGAACAACAACGTCACTGCTGTGCCCACACAAAAATACCCTTACAAAGAATCAGAAGTAGAACGCGAGATAAAAAATAAAAAGATAGAAAGAGTGACATATAGGCTAAACAGAACTTTATACATACTCCGAAAAACAGACGGACTCACAATAATCCCTTCCCTACCTCCCCTAACCATAAAGAAACTTGCTTTTTATAGGCCTTAATTTGATAATTTTGCAATAGTCTCAGTTTTCTTGGGATATTACGGGAAATCATCTGTGAAACGTAATATGAGTTAGCCGTGGATACAGATCTATAAATCATATCTGTTCTTATACCCACTGCTTGCTTGAGAATGACGAGTAAAATGCGAACGACTCGAATTATAAAAAATTAAATTGGAATTTTTATGTAAAAAAGTTAAAAAGAGTTTTTACAAAAAGTTGTCTGATATTAAATACGTTTAAACAGGCATACAGCTCGTCAGATGGATGTATTTTTGTTTTACGCAGCGCCATCTTCATAACAGATCTCTGGATGACACCTAAGGGAGCCAGTATGGATTTGCAGGCCCATCCCCAAACTATTATCCCCCCCCCCCCCAAAGCAATAAGCAAAGTACAACTGCTTTATTTCCCGAAAGTATATTTCATTTAAATTTCTAGTAACATAAAACATATTCAGTATTCGAACGCCTGCATCTTTTGACTTTCAAATTTCGTATGCAACATCATGCGGTGGTCCTCATTCTACCATAGTGGTTCTAAGTTTCATTAGTTTATCAAAAAGTAGAGCAAAGTTAAGAGATGGGTAAAAACGGCGAGAATGGGTTCTTGTAATGTAGCTACACACTGTACTAGTCGGCCGGTGGGCTTTGTACCTCAACCAACAACACCTTAATACGATTACAAGATGTCTTCCCCGCCTAGGACATATGCTTATCTCACATCACCTAGTTGACCGTACTCTGAGCTTGGTTCTTTAGTATTTTTTAAACATTGTATATCACGCTAAAATACTATAGTACGTACTTGACTATACGGTATTTAAACAAAATTCTTACAGCCGTCAGAGATGAAAATGTATAACCAGAATGACAATAAAGAATTATTTCTTCTGTTACAATATTTAATAAAGTGTAAATAAACTTACTTTCACAACTCCAAAATTATTTGTATTCTTTAAATACAAAATTAATATAAAACGCTTTTATGTAGTTTGTTTCAGTACCATTTTTTACTGGCGTTGGTTTTGATCACTGATGAAGCCTCAAAGCTAAGTCCAAGCGCACACACGGTTCAATTCTTTGGTTAAGGTTGCAAACCCGTTAACTCTACAACCAATTTACAAGCACAAGGAAAATTATTCTGTCCGCACACGCACAAGACTGGTTGTAGATCATTTGGTGTCTATTTGTGCAGTGCAGTTGGGGTTTCTGTGTTTGCTACGTCAAATTCAGATTGAGATGTGGAAAACATTTATTATTATCAATACCGCAGGCTACGCAGGGTTTTCAAATCCTGTGCAATGGACTACTGGAAGTAGGTGACCCACGGAGGTTTTGACATCTCTTCGCCGTCCCCGTTGTATAGTAATAATACATTAAAATTAATAATAAAATTAATAATAAAATTATCGATCTTTTCACACTTGACATATTAACTTGGGCGGCCACCGTTTGACATGCTTTTTCACTTATTTCCTTGAATACCCAGGAAGTTTATAACTTTAAAGTTCACCGTGTTTCTCCAGCTCTCCGACAAATTTTAAGGCAAGTTCTGGACACTCAGTTGACAAAAACAGAAATAAACTACCGAACATCTTGTTGTTGGTGCAAATTAAAAGTGCAACGCAACTGCGACCGCGGAAAATGATCCCGTGCAAACTAATCTCATTCCGATCGCCTCGTGTGCGGATCCCCACAGCTATACTCTGCCAATACAAGGTCAAAAAACAGTCTCATCGTGTGCGCTTGGCCTTAGTCTACAATACCCAGTGGTCTCAGTGTTGTTTTTTCTAAGTCCCACTGATTTTAGTCGTTTTTAAAACAATTATATATCAATGTATCCTAAAGACTAGTAGAATAATGTAAGAAAATAGTAAATGAAATACTACTCACAAAAAAAAAAAATAAAGAAAAGAATGTTGACCAAAAATCTCTGAACACAAGAAATTCTTATTTCTCTTGATATCCACTATCAGAACTAAATTTCAAAATACTAAAAACAAAATAGCAATTTTGTTCCAAATTAAATTCACTCTTCAAAAATATAAACTACAAAAAAAAATTGAGGAAATAAATAAAAACTAACTAGGCTATAAACTAAATTTTTAATCCAATTTAGTCGGATTTTCATTTTTACTCACTCTTTTCTTGCTCATAAATTTGACGGGACTAAATTAAAAATTCCAGAACTAAAATCTAATAAATCTTCATCACGTGGGAAATTTACTGTGTTGATATCACTATCACCACTTTCATATAAAATTTCGCAAAATATTACTTGATCAATCAACTCGTCCGATGTCGCCTCGTCACAACAACAACACCTCTAACCTGAAACGCAGTGTGATACCACAGCATGCCAAATCATTGTTATTTTGCACTACTACTATAATTCATATTTTTTGTTTAAATTGGAACAAAAACTAACGTTCCATGTGGGTTATAAAGAGATTATTCTGTGTTTGAAAAAAGAGCGATGTAATTCATCGTGGAACATCAAGAATGGGTATAAATGGCGTCGCGCCCGAACTTTGTAACACTCGGAGAGATAGATATATTATATAGACTATACTATTACATTAAATGTGCTTGTAAAGTTTTACAATGGGTTTATAAGTGATCTATGTTGTATCATCATAAATGGTACTAGGTAATATAATTCAAGAAGTTGTTTTTCTTAATTTAAAATTTGGATACACTTTAAAAATTGGTGATTTGCAAACTTAGGGATTCGTCCTGAATTTCCGAAAATTCTTCCTTTTTTTTAATACACAGCACTAAAATAAACAGTATACTAACCTCTTATTGCATCCGAAGACAATGTTTGCTCTAATCCCGTAGTTGGTCAGTGTGCACTTCAAAATCCTGTAATTTAAGACGTAAGAGATCGCCTTTCTTAATTTTAATTTTGGGTAAACTTCAAGGTTCGGCAAACTACAGACCTGGGCCCCCCCCCCCCCCCCCCCCAATATCCTAAATATCTTTTTCCACAATAAACGGTACAAAATATAAAATATACCATGCGAGTAGATCTCTATAGCATCTCAAGACGAAAATATCCTAGTTGATCAGCGTCCATTCCAAAATCATATAATTAAAGAAGCTGTCTCAAAATTATTGAAATTAGCTTTTGTCCGGCCAAACGGTCTCAAAGCTAAATGTATAAGTATTAGTAAGGTATATTGTTAAAACTAACTGATACGTTTAGGATAAATGTGTTTGCAAAGTTTAGTCACTGGGTAAATTATTTGTGCTGTATTATCAATGGTAGTAGATAGTCGATCATTACAGCATCTTAAGACGACATCATTACAGCATCATGTGAGACATCGTAATAATAAGGGTGGCCCTCAGTGTCAAGATTATTTTGAAAACTGTAAACTACAAATTAAAAACAAACAATTCTTTGATATCTTTTAAAAAAACCTTTTCAAAAGTTACTTCACATGACAACTCATACATTTTTTTGTGAGTAACAAACTTTTGACCCACAAAATGTACAGTAAAATATAAAAACAGGAAATTCATAGTGAGTAATCCATTCTTGAGAAATATGGCAGACAGGTGAGTGGTCCTATACAAGAGTTCTGGTGTTTCTTTTTTAAGGGTCTGCTCCAGTAAAAGGAAAGCAACCGGCGACTCCAGTATAGCTTCACCGGCTTCACCGTATAGCTGTATCTAAACAGTGCAACTTCTTGCAGCTGAGTGCTTTGACATTGCCTAATTTAAAACCATTTTATAAATTTATCTTTTGTAATTGAGTGCTGAAAAAAAACTGACTATTCTTTATAAACTTGTGGATCTGGATTGCGATTTACTTTTAATTATAAGTTGTTTATTGTGTAAGAAAAAAGGTTCAAACTTGGTAGCCTAATTAAAAAAATGTTAATTAAGTGACAAATGAACGGGATTTAAAAAAATGTGAAACGCAAAACGGATGCGTATTGTGACTGTTAAAATGAGACCTTGGAAACAATTTTATGATAAAAATAAACGAAATAAACGGTTTTAAATTTATCATTGCTCTTACGGGATAAAAATCTAAGTTGGCTGCCACTGCAGCAGACCCTTAAACCTTTGCGCTCGAAAGGCCAATACCAGTGGCCACACCTGACTCTTAGGGCTCCTTCACACTCGTATTATTTCCCGTGAACTTAGTCCTCTCAGGTCGCAAGGCCACCGAGAGTGGCCGCTCTTTCGTCGGTATGTACATTGGCACCATTTTACTCGGCTACCATTTTGACTGGACGGCATCACCAGCTCGGAATTCTTTTGTTGAGTTCACTTGACATATAGGTAAGTAGGTTAGAGCAAACATAAATATTTTATAAACAAGGTCTGTTTATGACACATATAACTTATTTGAAATAGAAAACACGGTATTGCATAGTATTTTAAATCTCATAAAGACATTATATTCATATTATATAAATAACATATGAAAATCAAAGTGGGATACAACCAATAGTCATGTTTTTAAATAAATAACTACAATATAGAAAATGTTTTAAAATTGTACAAACTTACAATATAACTTAATTAATTTAAGTTATCCATTTCCGTAATTATAATTATCAACCATTTATCAGAACACGGAAAACAACTAGCACAGCACGAAGTGAAAATTTAGAGGTTTTATTATTGAGCTCAACAAAGCTGTTATAAAAGGAGGGAAAGTAATCATGAGTTGTTTTCATAGTTCAAGAGTTTCTCTACAGACTCCAGCACTTTACACAGAAAATAATATAATTTTGTAAAAAGAAATAGGTTTCCATAGATATGTAATGCTATGTCTACTTACGATGGCCATGCGAATGTTAACAGGATTTTATATTGGCCACTCTTGAGTGGCCATACGAGCTGGGATTAACAAGACTGCGAAAACAATTACAAGCTGACATAGCAAATGATGTGGCCACTCCCAGTGACTGTACGACTCCAGAGAATCTTTTTTAAAGACCCTATTTGAGCACAAAGAGTTAAGGTATAGGACACTAAACATAGTCCCAGAACTTTGTCTTTGGTGAAAATTGAAGTGGATAAGACATGTTCTGATATGGTGTACTTCTTTAAATAGTAAGTAAAGAAAACACTTTTTCATAAGGGAATTTCTAACAAATTTAACTCTAAAATAATTGATATAAAGTAAAAAAATTTAAACATTTTCAAAATTCATTTTTATTTGAAAACAAAGGCAAAACATTTTGAAAACCAAGTACTGAAAATTGCCAAACAAAGTGTAGGCCTCTTTCTAACAAAATTATTTCATAAGGAAACTATTGTTTAAAAATAATATTTTTCATTTCAACTATTCAATGTGCCATTTGAAAAATTTACATTGAATATTGTATTGCTAGTTTAATATGTTTTGGTCTTTTGAATCCGTTTTCATTGAAACTACTGGAAATACAGTTCCGGAACAATTTACAGATCAAATTACGGAGTTATAAAACCACAGATTTAAGGTCCACCATTTTATGTAAAAGTCAAAAATGAGAAGAAATTAAACAGAAAAACTGTTGAGAATAATATAATGTATTTAAATATTTATTAAAAAATCAAAGGCCAATGTAGGCTATACATGAAACAATTGAAGGCTTATAATAACAAAATTAATAAACATTTTGTGTAAATTTATTCTGAAATTGCGTAAACTATGAGCCCCTACTCTTATCTCATACTTAAGCAGAAACCCGCCCCTTCGCTTGCAAATAAGAATAAATGGATCAAAATAATATCGGGAAAATATTGAACATTACCATTACACGCAATTCAAAAAACTATTTCAGGTCTGAGTTCCTTGGCCCAAAAATGTAAAGTAAGTTTCGTCCAAATCTATTTATACTTCCCATTTAAGCCTACATACACAATAAACTGTGCTCTAGTAAGTGCTAAAAATAAAATTTTCCTTAAATTTTTTACTCATAACTTCTGAAGGAATGCGACAATAAAAAATCGGGTTTGAGGTGTATTGCAAGTCTATGAGTACATTTTACCTGACATATTAAGTATTAAAAATTGTGGATGCACATAATCGAAATGCAATGTTTGTGAATGTATGTTAAATATTTAATCAAGGTTATATTTATAATAATTGCTTGCTATATTATAATATATTATAATATAATAAATTATTATAATTGATAATTTATAATAATTATCAAATTAATAATAATTGATTGTAAGGCTGTGCTATAGTTTATATGTCAATGTAAGCTTTCTAATAATTAATAATTAATTGTAAGCATATAAGTGGTCAATAAAGTATACAGGTAGCTGCTGATAAGTGTTAACATTTTTTGGTGCTGAACTACTTGGTACCAGTGTCAACATAGTGCATTTTTTTACTACCATGCTCTTGGATTCATAAATATTTTTGAAATTTTTTTAAAAATCTTTACTTGTACACATAAAACTGAAATTTCTTGACTATGCATGAATGTTTTGTTACGTTAAACACCATTTTCAGAATCTACATAAAATTTCCAATAATAATGACTTAAAATACTCGAGGTATAGTTCTGGTCAATATTAAATAAGTTATCGGTGAAAGTTGAATTTTGTAATTATTGTAAAAAAATTAAGAAATAATGATTTATGTCTCTCCTATGGCATAATTTAGGAGGTGTCAAATGCCATTGAAAACTTCCCTAATAAATAAGCTTCCCAATAATGTAATACAACCTTATGTTTGTCACGCTTTTTAAAAAATACAGTAGAGTCCGCTTTATCCGGCCTAATATGGCGGAGTACCAGGCCGGATACCATAAAAGCCGGATAATCCGGTATAGGGTTAAAATACGCCAATAAATGTACATGAGAAAACTTTACAGTACTACTGTAATTTAAATTGGAATCATTCAATAAAACAACAAATAGATGGACCAAATCTTGGGGTTTATTATAGTAGATACAACCATTGTTACAAGTGTAACATATTTTAACTAGAATACTTGTACGTACAATATTGTATAAAAACCTCAAACAAATTTTGCATTAAAAGTTGTATAAAAATGAAGGAGCAAATTAAAATTTAATGAATTAATGAAGAATATGAAGTGAATTGACTAATTTTTTATAAATATCTTATGGTAAATTATTGAACTTAAATATAATTTTAAGGCTCAAAACTTGTTAAAATGCATTTAACAAAAGATTTTACATTTGCTAATCGTCACAGCAATAAAATACCAGAATAACTTAGTGCTATTTTTCTCAATAGAAATTTATTTTTCATTTAGAAAAAAATCTTTTATTGTTTTGGTTTTTTATATTCTGACCTCTTTTTTGCTGTTATATTCTTTGGATGCTGGGCCGGATAATCCGAAGGGTCGGATAAAACGAAGCCGGATAAACCGGACTTTACTGTACTTACATTATGAAGACGAAAAAACATGGTACGATGAAATATGAAATGTGAGGCAGGAGTAATTGGAGACCAGTTTTTAGGGCCACATATCTTCCAAGGAAACTTGACTGGTGAGGTGTACTTAGATTTTCTTTAGCACAACTGCTCAATGGAATTGAGCTAGAACGAAGAACGGAAATCATATTCCAGCAGGATGGCGCACCTCCGCATTTCAGAAACGAGGTTAGCCAGTGGCTCATTGAGAACTGTCCACCTTGGACTGGACCCGGAGGAGCAGTAGCATTGCCTCCCAGATCTCGGGATCTAAAATCGATGGATTTGTTTGTGTGGTGGCTACATGAAGAATGAAGTATACCCGACTGTGGCGAATATCGAAGAAGAATTACGTTAACAGGATCATGGAAGCTGCTGAGAAAGTCAAGGAAAAATTGTCACAAAATATTATTGTGAAAGCTATGTGAAAACGAGGGCAAGGGCTTGTGTAAGGAAGAATGGAGGAAACTTTGAAATGAAACTGTAGTTGTTTGATTTTAAACCCATTTATATTTAGTTTTAGTTTTTTTTTTAATACGATCTAATTTTTGAAAAATACAGAATTTCAATTCAACAACCAAGCACTTTTTCATGTATTTAGGGCATTCAATCCTCTATTATTCAAAATTCTTTGAGATTAAATTAGATTCTAAAAAACAGTACAGTATTTATTCCATCGTACCATGTTTTTTCGTATTCAGTCTGTGATTACTCTAAAAGCTGGACAAATGGAAGGTTGTATTACATTATTTATTGTATTATTTATTATTGTATTATTATTATTATTACATTAGGGAAGTTTTCAATGACATTTTACACCTCCTAAATTATACCATATAGGTGAGACATAAGCCATGTTGTTTTCTTAATTTTTGTACAACACCTACAAAGTTCAACTTTCACTGATAACTTTTAATATTAAACAGTACTATACCTTGATTATTTTAAGACATTCTTGTTGGAAATTTTATTTAGATTCTGAAAATGGCGTTAAATATAACAAAACATGCATGCATAGTCAAGCAATTTCAGTTTTACGTGTAAAAGTACTGATTTTTCAAAATTTTCAAAAATATTTATTAGGTAATCCAAGAGCACAGCAGTAAAAAAACATTATATGCAATATGTTAATATGTTGTCACTGGTACCAAGTAGTTTATCACAAAATTTTTTTAACACTTATCACCAGCCACTCTGTATATTATTATTATATTATGGTAGATGTAGGCTACTGTAGAATTGAATGTGATGAACAGTTGTAATAAAATAAATTGAATTTGCGCCAAACTCCCCATCGATAAAACTGAAACATAAGGGTTGGCATTATACTGCTCTTTCTCTGATGGAGAAAGTTCATTTTGAAACCAACTGATTATCAACCAGCTTATACTGATAATTGTATAAAGGATCTGTTTTTCTAACCCTAAAGTCTGTAGTGTATAATTTCTTTGAATTCTTTGTATGTTATGTAGTAGTGTTTACGACTTTAAGTATTATCTTTAAAAAAATACCACAAACTTAATAAAACAAACTTCGCGTTTCTGCTGTCGGGGGAAAGAAACCCACGCAAATAAACGGTCAAAATATTATTAGGCTAGTAGTTTTCTTAAATTTTTTTAAAGTTTTTATTTTAATCGTTCTTTGTTTTGATGTTTGTGTTATTGTAAAATGTGAGTTTTAGTAAGTCAAAGAAAAAATGTATTAAAATATTTGCCTATTACAGTACCTACTAAGTTTTTAGCAGTTTCTGTTTTCTATTTAGTGTAATTATTAATCTTAATATTTTTAAATCTCAATAAAGTATAATACCTTTTAAACTAGTTGTTTTTGTTTTCGTTCATTTTCATGTTGTAAAGTTCAGTAAAAATGTCAGCAGATGATCAGAAACTGTAAACCAAACCCATCCAACTGTACTATCTCAATTATGGCAGAGTAAAGTGTATCCGTTCTATATCATTCGTTAACTTATTGTAGCCTACATAGGCTTGCTTTAAACCAGTCTGTAGTCCATACTTCGTTCGTAGAAATTAAAATTTTTTTGAGGAACAAAGATATACTGAAAACAGTTTTTTGCACCTCCTGAAAAGGGTTTGTACTGGCGGAACATCACTTCGATTCTAGAGGACTCATTTAGTAATAGCAATACTGGTGAAACAATGGTCTCCGACTTTTTATAAATATGTAATATGTATAAAATACCTTTCTTATGGAATTCTATCGAGTACCTTCGACCGATAGTAAAAAAATGGTTAAGTAAAATGCGATAAAGTACGGTTTTGAAACTATAATTTATTGTTTTGGCAATCATCGTGACAGACTTTTTGAGAAGGGTTGTGAATAGAAATAAATAAAGGTATATTAGTGAAATAGTTTTGTTTATATGATTCCTTGACAGCCATTACAATAGTAACAATAATAGTTTGACACACATTGGAAGTGATTAACATTAGAATTGAGTTCTACACAAAATAAATTACAGTTAATAACAACAACAATAAAAAAGAGAAGATATTCAATTCTAAAATGATAAAGGTAAATTATCTGGACACAATAATATAAATTAAATCAGATTCCCTTGCACAAAAAGTCATATATACATTTATTTTAATAAAAACAAAACAACAAGGAACATAAACTATATAGAGTGTTTGTATGTAGGGTAATCGACAATATAGTTTCCTTTTTATTTTAAAATGTATACTATGTTCAATAAGTAATTGGAATGCTATAACAGTAAACTGTAGGCCTACCATGTCGTGTGTCTGTAATGGAAGCTCAGTATAGATTGATCTTTTGAATTGCAATCAAGTTTATAATGTGACAAATACGTATATGACTGTAACTTTTGTTATTGGTTCTGAAAATTTAACCGTACGCCTGGTTTCTTTTACGCAATGTAAATTTATTCTTCTTGATTTGATTTTGGAAAGGTGCACCTAGTTTATCTGTCTATTCAGGAAGTAAAACTTTGTATTTTCTTATTTTTAATCTCTAGATGAAAAACCGAAAACATGTATGCAGATACAGTATGTGTTTTAAAATTGGCGCAAAATTTTGTAACTTACTTAAATTTATGGCGGTTTACTACAAAAAAGGCGATCACATGTGCACCAGTTTAACACAAAAGGAATGGCTTTACAAATTTTTAAATAGGTGCGAAGAAGGCAAAACTTCGTCTTAAATTTCCAACCCTTAACGATTTTAAGAAATTTTTTATATATTTTCTCCATGTATTAGTGACATGAAAGCATAACGTTATAGGCCGATGGATTGGCAGCAAATTCGAGTTTTCGTTGAACTTTCAAATAAGCACATTCGGACAAAAATTTAGCATGGATAAGGTTATAACTCCTTTCGTTGCAACTTCTTTAACAATAAGTAGCCATGTTGTATAATATATAGTATATTTATAGATAATTTGTAAACTTGATATTGCTATGGAACTTTGTTTTCAAAATTTTTTCTCATAATATGCTAGTTTGGGAAAATAATTATAGAATTTGGTGGATTATCATATTTTGATGTTTGACGACCATGAGTATTAGTAGTTTGACTAAAATAATTTTGAAATTTATATACAATTTGCCATTTTAGCAGTCCAAGAGACTAAATTATTTGTTCAAATTTACGATTCACTGGTTTTTCTTTGCGGTTTGACTAAATATTATGCGAAAATCTCCCTTCTGTGCATGGTAAATCGATCCTACTAAGGACTTTGAGCTGGTAGCTATATCAATCAGCCTCTACTTGCTCGGTGGTCAGCCTTTCCATCCAGTGTTAAAAACCATGTATAAGTATGTTAACATGTTCATTCTTTATTGACTCAACTGACTATCTTCGATAGATCCGACCATCGCTTGAAACAGCCGAACTACAATAACGGAGTTGATATTTTGATGTTACATCGAAGGGATATACAGTATATATATAAACATTTATATTATATGTTTATCACTAAGGAATCTACTAGCAATAAAAGAGGTATATACACCTAAATCCATGCTATCTTCTAATTAATGTTACACTTCGTACAAAATATATATATATTTATTTAATCATAAACTTACATTAGATTAATAAAAACACAACAATACTTAATACTCTTTTATTCTCATGTATGTCTTAGAGTGCTTTGGCTTATGTTCAGATAGTTCATTCTAAGTTGTCTTTCTTAAATTGGTATAAAATTATATTATTAAGTAATGTATTACAGTATCTATAAAAGTTATATAATATAATGTTAACTATTAACACTTGAGTGATTACTTTTTAAAATGTGAATGTCCCATATATCTACATAATTATTTATTTATACACAAATAGTTTATATTAGAACAATCATGGTTCTACTTTAAAAATTTGTGTATTCATTATTCACTAATCACTTACACTGTAAATAAAAGTCGCTTTCTTCTTAATTTATATTTACATAGGTCCACGTAGGCATACTCGTGCGAGCAAACGCACACTTACTCACTAGACGACCTAAAAACAGACTTACTACTTAATGTAATAATTGAGTCATTAAAATTAGAACTTCTTTTGAGAAAATAATAGAATTTTGTAAGATTCAAAAATACTTGGTCGGTCGACAACTATTTAATTTAAATTTTCAATCTTACGATACTGTTGAAGTGCCCTAGTTTGTGGCACTATAGTTACTTAAAAAAATATGTAGCAGATTTAGATTTTTGAGCACGAAGGATAAGGGGTTTTAAGAGTAACCAAAAAACTGTTCACAACAGAAACAGTAAATGTTGAGAAAATAACTATAACACTGTAGCGAATGTACTTGTTTTCTGGGGGAGAGCACGATTTCTGGTGCCAAAGAGTGCAGGATAGCCTAGAAAATCTTGTTTACAGTTATGATTACTATTTGGGCTTTAAATTGTGATTAATCTCAAATTTATCCATAGGTCGATGAAGGAATTAGAGGTTACACTGTACACTGAGTTGATTAATAAATTTAATGTTTTCAGGAACAAGATAGATTTGAAAAAAAAGTTTTAAATTTGATTCAATCCATTGCCCTGAGTTTAAGTTTTCGGCTCCTACTTTCAAAATCAAAATTGTTAATCAGAAAATTATTCTTTGGTGCATAATTATTAAAAACTAAATTCAGTTTATGAGCAGTAAAACTGAAACTTGACTTATGAGAAGGAAGCAGTATAAATAATATGATAAACAGAAAATGATTAGTTAAAAAAGTTACCATCATTGCATTGGATGGTGACAGCAACAGTTAAACAGTTTACATTCACTTTATTATACTTCCTACTGTATATATGTAATATATATATACTTATATACTTGTAAGTAGCTACTTTTCAGTGTTGCCTAAAATATATAGACACAATATTTAAATATTGAACTTGATTTGTGTGAGAAGATATACTGATAATATAAAAATTGAACACATAATCGCACAGATAACTAATAATATGTTTATTTACTCAAACGCGTTTCTACGACAATGTCGCCATCTTCAGTGATGCACGAGCTACAATAATCAAACTATAGCAAATAGTTTATAGTTTAACTATTACAGGTATAGTACATTAATTTTAGTACCGGTAAATAAATATTTGTTAATGTAGTTAAATTATTAGTTAAGATTACGTCTTGAATGGACTAAAATATTTTTCTTTTTAGTAGCCTTAAACAGTAATTAATATTCATGAAAAAACAATTTCGCTATCAAGTATATATTTTATTAAATAAAATATGGTTCTCTTAACTTTTTACGCATGAAATAAGCATTGTTATACATTGTTAAGACTCTGTTCCATTTTATTGCGAAGCAAACACTTTTATTTTTTTTATTTAGAATATTTTAAACATCTGATCTACCATACAAATTGGTTTTAGAAGATAATTTACATCTGTTTTGTTTGCGGATCATCAACACTATATTGAGCGGTTAAGTGATAATATTACTTAAAAATTGTTATTGGAACACTTAAGCCAAACAAATATGATGTTCCATATCCAAGACTTCCATATCGACTAAAGTTATATACACATTACATCAACGCTTCAACATACCATGTATTCATTATTTACCCAACTAACCATCAATAATAACCATGGCCGGATGAAATTATACATTGGCGGTAGGAACCGGTGAAAGGAGGTGATAGACAGATGAGCAACAGACATTATTAAGGTACATATTTTCCATCATATGTCACAAAACTTCATTACCTGTAGTTTTTCTATAATGTATACGATTACCTCTGAAACCACTGTTTTTACAACATTTTTGCTGCGGTTTTAGCAACATTTTAAAAATTACCTTGAAAACTACATTCATTGTTTCAATCCCAGAGTTGGTTGAAAGCGAACCTCCATTAACGTCTTCTCATCTTGTCTCTTGACTGGCAACACTTATCACAATTCATGTCTTGAATAAATTGGTTCGTGAAGCCTGGTCGGAGCCATTCTCTACAGTTTTTAACTTAAAATTTTCCCTCAATTATTTTTCTCAATAGACTGTCCTGCCATAGTATGCGTTCACAAATGTTTCCTTTCTCTCTTTTACTAACTTTAGCATACTCCTGAAGTTCTGATCAAAAACCTCTTCATTTTTTTTCTAAACAGTCTTAGACAGTTTCAATTGTCTGGATTTTTAACTCGGATAAGTTTTTGCATAATGATCTCTCTATTTTATGTCAGATGTGATCTCCGTCTTTGTAATAATGTTCTCTTGTTTTTATCCTGAGTGCATATGTAGATTAAAAAAATCTTGTGTATTTAAGTCAATAATTATTGTATATTTTTCTCTATTTGTAAGGTGCTTGTTATTTGATTTTGAGTACATTTTTCTAAACAATGTGTGTATATGACTTGTTTTATATAAATTTTGTCAAAAAGAACCAATGCTGTATACATAAACTAAGAATTCTTCGATAGCACCATACTTCAAAAGCCAACAACCTTTTCTTGTCACTTTCACATATCGTCCACCTTTCACTTACATACATTGGTCTTTATTAGGTTCTTCTTTACTCAACTAATACTTCCAAACTAAAACTTACTGATAATTATTACTTCGAAACTAATACTTTTTTATGTTAGCAGGGTTTTCTCGGCCTGTTCTATACTTGAAAACTACAAACAAATTGTGTATATAGATTTCGATATCTTTAAATTAAGCCCTTTGACACAACATAAAAACCCTTCATGACCGTATTAAAAAATATTTAATTTTTTGGTACCAAACTTACCATGATAAAAAAGTAAGTACAGTAGAGTCCCTTCTATTCCGAACTAATTGGGACCGAACACTGTTCGGTTTAGCGGGAATTCGGAATAGCGGATTTCATGAATAATATCAACGTATTGATTTGTTAAGGGCTAAATAATGTGATGGGACACTGCTAATCTCAGCTCTATACAACGTTGATCTGCTCGTGAACGCTCAAACTGAACTCATATCACACGTAGACGCGGCAAATGCTCTAGGCTTTGCCTTAGTGTAGGATTACACCATCCGTTGCGTTACGATTCCATTTTTTTCTAAAAATAGAAGGGAAGGGGATAGGTTGTTCGAAATGATGTGTTATCCCGAAGTATGTCCGTTAGTACCGCATCGTCTAGAAAAAGATCGAGAAAAAATAAACTTCCTTCGTCGTAGCGAAAACTTAGGAGAAAAACGGATGAACTCAACCGGCAGGTGGCAACAATACTACTAGTGCCTAGCTGTTGTATCTAATCCTTCCTTCTTTCTGATGGACCTGGTATCCGTTTCACCGGACGCTTGTTGCAGTAGCTTCCTTCCCACAAAACGGATGGAAAACACGAAGGAAACAAAACCGGACAATTCCAACAGCCCCATTGGGATTAATGTGTTTGTCAATGTCCGTTACAAAAACGCAACGCAACGAAAGGGAAAAAACAGATGGTGTAAAACTACACTTACGTTACGTCAAACAACATGCTTCATCAACACCAAACGATGTTCGTGCGGCGATGGCGTAAAATTTGCGTCCTCAAGTCGATTCAGTGCTCTTTGTCAGAAAAAAATCACTGATTTTACTTCTTAAGTGCTTGTAAATTAGTTATTTTTATATTTAGCAGTGATTAAAAATTATTCTACAGAATTGTATAAATGGAGCTGCCATGTACTGTAAGTAACCAGCTTTCCTTCCAATTTGGTTTCAAGCGTTTTCATTAATCTTAGGCTCTATGTATGTCTCTATTTAACTACTTTGTATAACAATAAATATAGGTTTTTTTGCGAACATGTTTTTAATTGCTCCTGCTTTTAAGTTAAAAAATCGGTATTTTTTTCTGTACTCTGTTCGGAATAGGCAGATTTTCAAAATAGCATGACTCTACTGTACTTAACTTTTTCAAGATGGTTCTTCAATTTGTTAAGTTTAAATTATTGGAATATTCGTATAACTAGTTGGCATGCTTTACGTATATCAAATTTAGTTGTGATATTACCTTTAGCTGTTCTGTTAACTGTGACACAGACAGACAAATGAGTAATCCTATTAGTTTTCCATTTTTATTTTCATCGTACAAAACCCTAAACGAGCGTAAAACGAAAATACGTTCAAGCAAGGAAACTTGAAATTACAAACATTAAACCCACCGGAATAACTTAGGCCATCATGATGAAGTAATTGTTTACACCAACAAAAAAGATAAAATAAACAGTGAAGGAACAGCAAAGTATAAATAATGGTTCACTATCGAAAAAACTTTTAAAATTCTTTTCAAGTGTGTGAGAATAGATACTTGACTACTATCTGAAAGTCTGTCTGGGTTCAAAGTTGTAATAAATCACTGCAGAATACAAAAATAGAATGTTTCATCTGATAATTCAACAGAAACATTCTTTGAATAATGTTATTTCAATAGGTATGGTATTTACTTACTGAACAAACTCAAAACATAATGTGTATCTTTGTCAGTCGAAAGTAATAAATAAGCTCTGTTCCAAGTAAAAATAAATTCAAAATATGATTTATTTTTCATCTTAGGTTTATACCTTTCTACATAAGTTTATACATAGGGGTTGTCTCTTATGTATGGGCTTCGCCAGCCGTTACATTTTATAACACATTCTTCAATAATTTAGAAAGAACCAATGCAAGATGATAATCTAATAGAGTGGAGAGGGATCGGAGAAAGTGTACAAATTACATGTTCAGGTAAAACTTGGAAGTCTATAATAGACTACCATAATCAAAAATTTCCAACTTGATTGATGTACAAATTTTTACAACGCTTTGTAAAATCTAAATCTACTTCATTTATTCTTTAATTTAATGCGAAGCAATTCTTACAAGTACATTGTAATCAATACAGCTTAGGACAATAAGAATGTGATTACCAAATAATATCACTTCTATTTCAATTAAGTTTTCTTAGTCTAGTTGAAAAATATTTACATAAATATTCGCACGTGGTATAAAATCAAAAAGCATCATTGGAAATTTTTAATATCAAGCCCACTTAAAATGAATTTGGATTATAAAACTGACACAATTTTCCAAGAACAATTGCAATGCATGCATACTTTTGAGAGTAAACAAAGTTTTTTTCTCTTTTCATTAAGAAGACCTTCAAATTTTTGAATTTGGTTTAAGATTTTGTTTAAAAGATTCTCAGAATAAGCAATCACTGCTTTTAAATTTCCAAGCTTCTGGTGATCTCCGTGGTCTTTGCAAAGTGTTTGTTGATTAATTAAACCTACCCTAATGTGAGTGATACTTGATGAACAAATTTCAAAATATATAATTGTTCGAGTTCAATTATTTACTGTTCACCTTAGGATAATGCGTAAGTAATCACCGCACACCCACCAACATTTCAGAAAATTCTGAAAAGTAAATTCTAGATAATAGGTTTAAATGTTTAAATAATTGTTAACAATTTTCCAGATTCAAACTACTATTTATATAGGTCTTGATATATAACTTTGGCACCATGCATTTGGCTTTGATCTTCACAACTGAAATTTTAGGTCTGTTTGAACAATAAACATGTTTTCTAAACTAGATCTTCATTTACTCTAAAATTATAAACAACAAATATATATATATATATATATTCAAATAAATTGTGTAGTATAAGAAACACGACAGCCACATTTTGTGGTTGCCATAAGTGTAACCATTTAAATCACGAGGAAACTCAGTTTATG
Source organism: Philaenus spumarius (assembly GCA_018207615.1). Taxonomy (NCBI): domain Eukaryota; kingdom Metazoa; phylum Arthropoda; class Insecta; order Hemiptera; family Aphrophoridae; genus Philaenus; species Philaenus spumarius. Next base: position 1,571,380 of record JAGFPH010000024.1, read on the forward strand.
CTCCATGGCTCCGTCACATAAATACATCTTCTAGTGCTACTGCTTTTCTGATTGGTTCACCGGCTTGTAATGCTACTTGATCATCTTCAAAAGTAACCATTTTGTCTTTTGAGCGCGTAGTTAAATCTTTAGACGACCTCAGAGCAGATGGCGGTAGAGAAGGTACAGGATCGGACACTAGCACTGACAGGTTGAACTCGCTTACACTTCGCGGAACAAAATATTCTACTAAAGGCTCAGACGACAATCTTGGACCGCCGGTGGAGTTCCTCGTAGGTATGGATCTAGTGAAATTTCCCCCTACCGGATATCCCCTGAGACCCTCGTGTTTACGAGGTAGGCTGTAATGTTTCATGTCTTGAAATATTGGAAGATATTTTTTGGATCCGGTTGTTTGAGTTTCACAGCCTGACGGAGGCTCCCTGTGTCAAGATGAAACGATCGACATCGCTATACCTTCCGGTTCTTCTTCACCGACTTTGTCTTCCTTCCTCATCCAAAGACTTAACTTCCGTACTAGGAGCACAGTCTCGTCTTGCACTAAGTTAAAACACATCGCTATGATTGCCATTCCGATCAAAATATACGCTGACGAAACGAAAACTGATAATTCTTCTCCGGTTTCAGACGATCCTGGAATCAATTCACCGAATCCTATAGTTCCTAAACTAGTAAAACAAAAATAAGAACCTTCCAGAAATGTCCAGTTTTCTAATCTATTGAAAAGGAATGCACCTCCAGAAATATAACCCAGAACGACTAAGAGAGTAATAAGGAGTGGCACTCGTTGCCTGTGAATTTCACTAGAATGGATAGAATGGCTGTCACCCGACGAACAAATCTTAACATCATGCTGATACCTATCTTTTTGTCCTAGCTTTTGGTCAGCATGAATGTGATTGGCAATAGCGGATTTCGGGAATAACGGGTCCTGTTTGGAAGATTTCTCTGAAGGTGTTGAACTGCGACTCAATCTTGCATATAACCTCCTAAAGTTCCTTGCCATGGTATCCCCGACTGTGGATAGGTAAACCAGCATCAGAGGAATTCCGATGAGCGCATAAACGATGGTTACGATCCGTCCCCATGGCGTGCGAGGTGACACACTACCATAACCTGCATCACGAGTACAAAAAAGTGCAAACAGTTTACAGTTCGAAAATCACATAAATTAATAAAACTACAATATTCAAACTAGGTATTGAACAAGTGTGTTCGACCTACTCTATTATTTATTTGTTATAATTCAAGAAACTGAGACAATTTTGTGCATGTTTCTTACATACACATTTGAGTAAAAGCTGAATAAAATCTATTAGAAATTACACTTGTTATTCTTCTTTCAAAAACTATTATCTATAGGAAAATATTTAAAAAATATGTATAGAAACTTCATGTTTCGTAGTTAGAAAGTCAACATAAGTAAGAATAATGTGGTTTGCATTTTTGTGGTGACCAAATCAATATTAATCTTTTTAATTTGATATTATCTTGTTGGTCTGTTACGTGACTTCTAATCGCAGTTTTTTAGGGCAACATGTTTCAGAGCCGTAATTCCACCATCACATTGCAACCACTAAGAAGAGATCGTCGTAAAAAAAATTTATAAACACTAAACAAAACACATGGAATTAAAACTCTCGGGTCACTGGGATTACGGGTGCACCCTGATGTGGAGGGCAACTGCTGAGATTACACAAGAAGACCTACTGGTTGTTATATTTTTTAAATAATTAATGGTCCTGTCATAAATAGTGGGAGTGGAATGAAAGTAGATCGTATAAGATGTAGTCTGGTTTGTTTTTAAATGCTTTTTATATTTCATACTATCCTGTAACATTCATTAGACTACCTTTTGTGCGGGCTATGGATACTGTCAATTAGGGCATAGTAAGACTTGGTGATGTTGTATTTGTTGCTAGGGAGATACTCTTTATATGCTCGGGCTGTGGATACTGTCAATTACAGCATAGTAAGACGGTGATGTTGTATTAATTTGTTGTTAGGGAGATGCTCTTTACAACACTCGGGCTATGGATACTGTCAATTAGGGAACGTGTAAAGTGAGACTTAGTGATGTTGTATGTGTTGTTAGGGAGATGCTCTTTATAACACTCGGGCTATGGATACTGTCAATTAGGGAACGTGTAAAGTGA